>CM077155.1:171336140-171560392 GCA_039583875.1 Platanthera guangdongensis
GGGTGGGCACGACGCTGGGCGGTCGGCCGGAAGGCCGGCCACGGCCAATGTGGCCGCTTGCGGGCGGACAGTCGGGAGGCCCACCGCGGGGAGGCAAGTCGGGAGGATGGCTGCGGCCGTTCGGCCGGCCTCAAAAAAGCTCCACGAGTTTGATAACGAGCTCACATAATATTGTTCATTAGCTCGTGAGCCTACTCGGGTTATATTTGTGTATTTTTTTTAAAAAAATAAGAATATAAAGAAAATGAAGGACACAAGTTAAAATTCTCGGGAGGAACTCATGCTCACAAGCACGGCCCCACTAAATAAGCTTTGAGGTCAAGCTCGAGCCCGTCAAGATAAGCTTGTCGAGCTCAAAATTGTTAGCTCAAGCTTCGAGATTTAGCCGTTGATTTCGTCGAGAGTTTGATGATCTTGCTCACTCACAGTTAGGGGCGAATTTAGGGGAAGACCCGAGGAACACTGGCTCTTTCATTATTTTTCAAAATATTTAGTGTAGTTGGATTCCTCGCGTCGAGACAATCAATTTTGACTACTTATACGTCAAAAACGGTGACCAAATGAGCGAGAAATAGCTCTGATAAGTTGCAAACGTTAAAAAAATTTGAAAAAAGTTAATGACTGACCTCTCATGTTAAAATTTTTAAAAGTCAGTGACGCATTCAAAAAAAATTTTATGCACCCCCATTATTAATTTTCTGGATCGGTCACTGCTCACGACTCCAACAATCGCCACATTCATATTTGTTCGGTCATCTTCATCCCACATCAGCATTCACAGCCGACTCTCGGGCTCTGTTTGGCACTGCGGCGGCGATCGTAAACGCATGGATTAAACCATCATTCGCTAAGGATCACCTAATTAACATAATCTATTTGAACATAAAAGTGAATGAAGTTACTTGAATGAGCGTTAACGAATGACAATTTAACTCTCGTTCATAACCGCTGCCACCATGCCAAACGGAGCTTAATAATTCGTCGCACCCTATTTTCAACCTTCCACACCCATTCATTCTCGGTGAGGTCACCGCTCCATATCGCCCTAGTATTAATATAGTTTTGAGCCATTATCAATGTGTCAATCTAATATAGTTTGTATCTTGCATTTTGCACATTGTTTCATCTCAATAGGTCAAAAAATTGTATGACATTTACTTTCTTAATTGGCTTTATATTACAATTAGTGCTCCTGTTAGTGTTTCTGAAGACAAAAATTCAAACTCCTGTAAGCAATTGCAACTAGTGAATTTTGTTAAATCCAAGTCTGATCCTGTGGTTTTTTTTCTTTTCAGATTCTTACATGTAAAACATCTCGTTGTGCTGTTGTCGGCTCTCACTCTAGAGCTAAGACGATCTGATTCATTCTGTCTGTGGGAGCGCTAAACGACCTCCTTCAACTATAATGCATTTTACCTGTGGGTCTCGCTCGGCCGGTGGATCTCTTGCATTAATCGTGATCATCAATTCTATCTTCAATAATGATATCTCCTTTTAAAAGCGATGCCCGCATCGCTTTCTATGTCATTTGAGACGCTACGACGAAAACACTATGTTGGAGCGAGAATTAAAGGAGGAAGAATACGGTGCTAAAGCAATGGAGATCGCAACGTATGAAGAAAACCAGGTGCTGGAGTTGATAATATAATTTATAAATTAGAATAGTTTTGACAAAATAAATACTGGGAGAAAAGGCCTTTTAAAGCTTTGCAAGGTGGAGTCCCCTTGCTATTCCTTTGGATAATAGTCATGTAGGAATTAGGATGCCATTCTTTAGATAAAAATGAATATGGATGGAGTATTTGGGCGAGTTGGAGCATTCACGAAAGATGGTTTGTCGCAATTAGGGATGTTCACAAATAGTATAGTTCATTAATAATTCAGTATTCAATTCGTGAAGATCTGACTAAAGTTCGTATTTTTTGAATTCGAATAGTATTTGAATCCGAATCCGAATAATTATTCTCCTACTTAAAGGATTTGCGAATAGTTTGTAAATGTTGGAATATATATTAAAAAAATTAATATATATAAATAAATATTAAATATAATTATATTTTAATATTATATTAAATTAAATATTATAAAATTCGAATTCGGATCCATGTTTGAATCCGAATTCGAATATGAATTCGAACCCAAATTCTAATCCAACATTTCATGACGAATCTGAATCTGACACCGAAAATTCGATCGAATCCGAATCTGAAACTCTGCATTCCATGTCAAATTTAAATTTGATTGAAGAGTTATTCGATTTGATTCAGTTCGTGAATACGCCTAATCGCAACAGCGCTCATGACCCCTATTTGACTCTGTGAGCGGAGGAGAGTGCATGAGCTTAATTTGGAGACACGACGGGCTTCTGCTTATACTCGGACTTGGAGCGGAGGAGATTGGCGGTTTACTGAAGAATGTTGAATGCTAATCGTACTTCGAGAAGCTTGCTTTGCTGTGTTCAGAGGAGTGCTCGCGGAGCGGACCGCTCGGCTTCACACGAAAATGACTGAAGGTGGTTGAATACGGATGAAGATCTTCGTGTGAAGTTCAAAGTGGTCGAATGAATTCGAAGGCGGCTTCGAAGATCAAGAAGGCTTCTTGACGAAGTCCCTGCGCATGTTGGAGTAGACAGCGAAGGAGGGAAAATGTAAGAATTAATGAAGGGAGACATGTGGTCCTATTTATAGGTCACACGAGTGGTTACGATAATTATGCGATTATCCACAGACCGTAACCACCATTTTTTACTAATCACATACCACTTTTATATAGTTCCATAAGAACATTGTTTTAATAATTTAATTATGCGCAGGCAGATATGATCACGCCAATTTGCACCAATCCATTATCAGTGGTTCCCCATGTACCAGATAGAGGAGACTATGTTGGGATGTTCAGATGATGGAGGAGGCCCGACTGGCGGGGGCGGTCAGCGACAAACTTCAGGTGGCGGGAGGTCGGCCGCGGCCAATGCAGTCCTTTGCGGGGGGCTGCACGGCGCGGGGCTGCCGCCCGAGAGGTCAGCCACGACCAATGCAACCTCCTACGGGCGGATGCACGGCACCAGGCGGCTGACCAGTAGGTCGGTCTCGGCCAACGCGGCTGCTTGCCGGTGGCTGCACGACGCGGGGCTGTCGGCCGGGAGGCTAGGCCTGGCTAATGCGGACGCTTGCGGGTGGGCACGACGCTGGGCGGTCGGCCGGAAGGCCGGCCACGGCCAATGTGGCCGCTTGCGGGCGGACAGTCGGGAGGCCCACCGCGGGGAGGCAAGTCGGGAGGATGGCTGCGGCCGGTCGGCCGGCCTCAAAAAAAGCTCCACGAGTTTGATAACGAGCTCACATAATATTGTTCATTAGCTCGTGAGCCTACTCGGGTTATATTTGTGTATTTTTTTTAAAAAAATAAGAATATAAAGAAAATGAAGGACACAAGTTAAAATTCTCGGGAGGAACTCATGCTCACAAGCACGGCCCCACTAAATAAGCTTTGAGGTCAAGCTCGAGCCCGTCAAGATAAGCTTGTCGAGCTCAAAATTGTTAGCTCAAGCTTCGAGATTTAGCAAACTACACTCGTTGGCACCCTAGTCAATCATGTCCTATTGTTTATTTATTATTATATTATTATTATTAATATTAGGGTTGTTTGTTCATCCCGTCTCCTCCTCCAAACCGTCAACCTCCACCCCCAAATCGTCAAGATTTCTGAATTTTTACTAATTTTAAAAATCAAGCTTTAAATCGATAGCTGTAGATTCTGCAATAACAACAGATTTCTTCTTCTTCTGATATATGAAGTATATTATGCAAACAACAACTGAAGATTCCGTAATAACAACGAGGCTCACAGATCTGTAATTCATAACACCACTAAAAACACAAACATAAAACATTATTACATACTCATCACTCCAGAAAAACACAAGGGCGCCATTGATACACACATACAGTCGATTCCGCCATCCCTGCAAAATCAACACAGGAAAAATCAAGATCAGACCACAAATCTACAGACAAAACTGAAATCAAAGGCAAATTAAAAGAGAAAAATAGTCACCGGATCAGTAAACAAATAGGGAGGATCAGGGACGACGATCCGTCACGGGGGAGGCTAATCGCTGTCGCTGCTGCTTTTATGACCGTGGTGCTTGCCCTCTTTCTTATCTTTCTTCTTCTTATCCTTGTTATCTCCATGGTTCTTTTCCTTTTCCTTCTTCTCCTTCTTATCTCCATGGTTCTTTTCCTTTTCCTTCTTCTCCTTCTCATCTCCATGGTTCTTTTCCTTTTCCCCCTTCTCGCCTCCGTGGATTTTTTCCTTGACCTTATCCACTATGCTCTCCTTATGCTCACCCCCTTCCTTGTGCTTGGCATCGCCGGAGTAGTGCTGCGCCGCCGCCTCCTTATGCTTCTCCTCCTCCTTGTGATGCTGCGCTTCCTCGTTGTCACCGCCGTGGAGCTTCTCCTGGATCTTGTGGATAATACCCGCCATGGCTTTCTCTCTCGACTCTTCTTCTGGATCTAGATTTCTGCACTCAAGACTAGTAGCCTAAAACTCCCAATTTATAGCCCGAGGAGGAGCGATGCTGCTTCCACGATGGCGCTGCTATTCCAGAAAATCACGATGTTGCCACTTGACCGGCTACTACGCGGCGGTACGTGTTTCGTGGGGGAGATGGAGTCGGTGAATTTTAGGAAAAATCTAGATCCAGAAGAGCAACAAGTGCATGTTTGGAAAGTAAGAAAACGGGATAGCCTTTCTAGCTTTGAGAGCGAGTATCTTGCTCGTCGTTGAATGACAGATCTAACCAGTAGCAATAAAGATGAGAAAATTTTTTAAAAAAAGGCAAGTAAACACTTTGATTGGATGGATCCATCGGCGAGAAAGCTACTCACATTCCTTTCTCTGAAAACGCTATCCTTACCCAAAAATTATTTGGAATGTACACGATTGCAACTTGCAACATATAACCCGCTAAAATACTGTCCGCCAATAAATATCCATCCCCCCATTGCTGGGCCCACTCCTATTTTTGAGTTTCTTTTTTCTTTTTCTCTACCTCGCCGAGGATCTTAGCTCACCGTCGTTTGAGAATATTTTTTTACAGCCAGCCTCTGCCCCCTTCCTAGAAACCGGTCTCCACTATTCATTTCTTTCGCCGTGAAGCGCAGCTCACCGTCAACCATCCTCACTCCTTTGAAACGACCTCCTATACTTCTCTCTTCTACCGAGAAGTATAGCTCCCCGTCAGCTGTCCTCACCCCATTTTGTAACAATTGACTCTCTCGACAAACCGTGCACTGCCACCGCCACCATGGACAAATCTGGAGCAACTTTAGGCAACAATCCCGTGGTTATAGTATTCATCGTTTATCATTTACCTTAGGCAACAATTCCGTTTTTGGTGTACTTGTAACATACTTGAATTACTTTCTGGTCGGATTTTACTCAGTTTTATCTACAGTCGGATTTTTTTTTTTTGGTTGCAAAAATCATGTCAACTCTTGAATATGAAACTCATAAAGTGTGAAAAATCGCATGTCCGAATCTGTGTCGAGACAAAATTTACTATTTCGTTCGATTTTACAAGAGTTAACAGATTCTCTCGGAGAGTGACATGTCACCTCTCTATTACAAGTTCAGAATACGAAACCAGCAGAAAATAAACAAAATCCTCGGAGCTTTGGTGGAAACGCTCCAGTAGTGAAGAATGTTAAGTACTCGAGCCTCGACGGAAGCGCTCCTACTAAGCCGGAGAGCCGCGATGAGAGCGCTTCTGTAGACTAGAATGTCGGTTGTCGCGCTCTTGATGCCTCGAGACGTCTTGCGTGCTCGTTGGTCCTAGGTGTCTTCGGGGGTGGGAGGGGGGGGGGCAAAGGAGGTGTTGAGTACGCCACGTGGAATGGACGGTGAAATCCGAGCGTGTGTTGCGACTCGCTAAAAGAAGCAATTTAATCCCACACCGCCTAGCGTGCTCGTTAGTCTTAAGTGTATAAGCAGAGGGACCACTCCTCCCCTAATCGTGTTGTTTTGAAAAGTGATTTCACAATGCTTTACAAATCCGTTGAACATAAAGGGAATGAAATTCTTTAGATAAGCGTTAACCCGACCCTTCTACCACCTCGCCCAACGGAGCAAAATTTATCTCCAAAATCTCTATCAATAATTCATCCAATTTTAAGTGTGATTTTTGTTCCACGTGTCCACTATAGCTTTCATATTTAAATTTTAATGATTGGATTGAAAAGTTAGTGCCCCCGCAATTTTAATATTGAATTGATTTTATGTTCACTTAAAATGTCTGCATATATCCACAATAATTTTGCAACAATCGCCTAATTTGATTATCTTTGTGGTCTCCCCTGTCCTCCAATCCGTCTCCCTCCACCCCCAAATTCTGAATCGAAAACTGTAGATTCATTTCGCAATTACAACAGATTTTTTTCTCTGATATACGAAATATATTATTCAAACAACAACTGCAGATTCCGTGATAACAACGAGGATCACAGCTCTGTAATTGATTAAACCAGTGAAAATACATCAACAGAGGACATTATTGCATACTCGTCACTCACTCTAGAAAAACACAAGGGCGCCATTGATACACTCCAGATCCAGTTCACCATCCCTGCATCATTCAATCCTTCCGTGCTCCTGCAAATCAACACATGAAAAATCAACATCAGAGCAGAAATCTACAGAAAAAATAGAAATCTACGCAAATTAAACGAGATCGAAAAAATAGTCACCGGATCAGTAAGCAGAGAGGGGGGATGAGGGACGACGATCCGTCATCGGGGACGCTAAGCGCCTCCATGGTTCTTTTGCTTGATCTCCTTCTCGCCGCCGGATAATTTATCCTCGATCTTATCGATTATGGTGTCGTTTTGCGCACCCCCTTCCTTGTGTTGTAAATCGGCGGCGTGGCGCTGCGCTTTTCTCTCGGCTCTTCTTCTTCTTCTTCTTCTTCTTAAGCTGGATCTTATCAATTATGGATCATCAGGACTATTCCCGCCATGGCTAGCTTTTTTCTCGGCTCTTCTTCTTCTTCTTAAGCTGGATCTAGATTTCTCGGTGCTAAGATTAGTAGCCTTAAAACCCCCAATTTACCGGTGGTGGAGTGTCGCTCCTTCGACAGTGGTGCTGGATTTCAACAAAATCACGACTTTGCCACTTGCTCGGTTACAGCGCGACATTTTTCCCGGTGACGTGGGTGAGGCTGATTGGGTGAAATTTGGATAATACTTTGAATTATTACAAATCCTAAATAATGGCTGCCGATTCGCTACGATACGCGTCGTTGACGCTTTGGGCAGTGGGCCAAATGGAGGCTTTTGATTGGAGCGTCTTATGTCGGCCAGAGGATAATGGAGGCCATGGGGCTCGCTGACATGGCACATATTTAATGGACAATTTTTTTTGTGGGGTGCGTATAAACACCATACTTACCATTCGTCTGTTCAAACGACAAATGGCGGATTTTGTTGGCTCCAACTTTTTTTTCCTCTTGCGGAGATGTAATTTGCCATGCCAACCTCCGAAAAACCAGTCGGAGACATGAACACTATGAAATTGATTGATGGCCTGATGGGGCTACTCAATATGGGCTCCGTTGAACCAAAATTCCGTTTAGGCGCAATCTCAACCGCTGACCGCACCCACGAACACCAACGCACGCTCAGCCGTCTCCCATGAGTACCGTCGTGCGACCGCAAATCCGCGCATACGCAACCCCATAGGGCTCCCGGCCGTGCACAAGCGCGCGTGGCCCAGCCCGATTGCACGAGCACCAGCGCGACCTCGGGCCTCGCCGCAGAGGGCGGGTGCCCCCTTGCTGCCCAGCCCTATGGCCGCCCGGATCGGGCAGCCACTTGACCGCCAATTCTGGCGGCCCTTCTACTGCAAACGGCAGGCGGCCCACTGGTTGCCCCGCCCTCTGGCCGCCCGGATCGAGAAGCCTCATGGCGGACCAGATCTGGGCGGCCTTCCAGTCGTAGAGGGCGTGCGGACCTCTGGTCGCCCCGCCCTCTGGCCTCCTAAATCAGGAGGCCTCATGGTCGCCCGGATCTGGGCGGCTCTCCTGCCGCAGAAGGTGGGCGTCCCCGTGGCCACCCGGTCCTTCGGTCGCCCAATTTGGGCGGCCCCTTGGCCGCCCGTTCCTCTGCCAGCAGCCGACCAAGATACCGTCATTGACTGGCCCTTGCCGGCCAGATCTCTCTATCGACTGGTTTCCTCGTCAGTCGACCCTTCGTCGTCTGATCGCTGCTACACGATCTCTACCATCCGATGTGCGAGTAACCACCTGTTTAATCACCGCTGTAATCACTCATTATGGCTGGGTGAAAATAGCGGAAATTATATTGGTCTACACGCAGTAAGAGATAATAAAAATATGTTTCTCGAATCATATTGAAATAGTCTGCAATTAGTAATTAGTGTGTTACTGTTTGTGGATAACCACATAGCCACCGCAACCACTCATATGGCCTATAAATAGGACCTCAGACCCCCTCTTCTTTTTCATCGTTTCCTCCTCGAATTTTCTGATCTTATGCTCTTCTCTTTCTCCCACTTCTCCGCCTAAGTGCGCGATACTCCCCTCTAAGATCTCATAGTGCGTTTGAAGATCTTTTGAAGATCATCAAGTGCCCCTTAGGAATTTGGCTAAGCGCGTTCTAGTGCATGCCCCTTCCAAGTGCGCCACGCATGCTCCGCTCCGAGAGCTTTCTCGCGCGCTCCCCTCCAAGCGTACGTTCTGCACGCCTTGCCTTCAAGATAGCCTCAAAGAACGTGCTTCGTACTAAAACAACGCCAACAGTTTACAAGACCAAATTCAGAGTACACAAAGTACCCATCAACCATACTCAGGCTAGCAGCGCGCTCAGCACTCACGATACCCTCAACTCATTTACGAGCTCTCCAGTCAATATCAAGACACATGCTCTAGACTCCTCTGAACGTAACATGAGACAACCTATAAAGATAATATGCGCAGAACGCACCGCACAAGTCCCCCAAACGTCAGTCGAAGACTCCAGGGTGTGCTCAAAACACATGTATGCCTACTGTAGCAGACAAAAGAATTGGCTCCGAGAGTGGTGGGTTGTCACCCTCCAAACCTAGTACTCACTCTCTAATAATTCTACAAGGAGTGGCTTGTCGCCCTTCCATTCTGTGAAAAAGCTTTGTAACAACACAAGAATATAGTGGAGGTTTGATTGACACAGCTCTAATAACGTGATTTTTCATCTAGTTGATGAGTTTTTCACGTTAAAAAATTGTATCATCTGACTCAATTTATGCGACTGTTTGCACGATCAACCACTCGTCGCACAATGACCCATAATTTGTATTCGTTGTAACATGATTTCAGACGAAAGAAGATGAGCCACCGCCCCCACATTAACAAAGATACAAATTATGGGTCTTTGAGCGGCGAGACCCATAATTGTGGGAGGTTGCTCGCTTCATAATTGTGTTCACAACTACCGTCACACTCACCAGTTTTTCAAACATGGCCACAAAAATCACTTATGAGGAAGAACCAACAACCCACACATGAACAGATCAGAAACTCCAGATGCACCAATAAGGCGCACACGCCGCACACCAACACTTGGATTCAAAAGGTTTTGTACCTATTTACTATTACTTCTTGGCATTTATTGTACAATTAGAGTAAATACTAGTTTAAGGACAAGAATCAAACCATTTAAATAAGGCTCCGTTTGGGGGGACTTATTTTCACCGGTCAAACAGTTACGATCGCATGAACTTGACCTTAATTTAAGGTCCGGTTCATGCGGCTGTAACCACTTGACCGGTGAAAATAAGTCCCCCCAAACAGAGCCTAAATCTCCAAGTAGAATAACAAAAATGTTGAACTACTCATCTATATTTTATACTCTATAAAGAGACTTTGACTGTTAAGTTTGCAAAATTACAGGTCGCACTCATATATCTTCTGAAAGTGCAAAAATATATTTGGTAAGTTTATTTTTATAACATGCATGCACAAAAATACGCCGCTAAGGCTCTTGGGGGAGTATTTTCGTGCATGCATGCTATAAAAAAGCAAGCTTAAAGAGAAGGATAGAGAAGTGCAGCCTGTAATTACGCTAACTCTAAAAAAGGTTTGGGAACTTTAATAGATTGGGTTATTTAATGGGGCCTCCCATTGAAGCTTGCGTAATTACAGCTTGCACCCCTCTAACTTTTGAAATTATAAAAACCTCCCCTCAATATTTACATTTCATAACATCGTTGCACAAAAGTATTCCCTTGAAGTAAATATTCAGGAGGAGAGGCCTTTTTGTGCACGGATGTTATGAAATATAAACATTGAAAGAGCTAATTGTAATTTTGAAAGTTAGAGGGATGCAAGTTGTAATTATGCAAACTTCGAGGAGAGGTCCCTGTAAATAGCCCTTAATATATTTTATAAATAAATGAGCTCTGTTCAAGGCTTCCAGCTGCAATAAAATATGGTGACATCTTAGGAACAGCTACAGCAATGATAAATCTAACATCTTTAACTACAATAACACTGAAGGAGACATACAAAACTTTCACTAACATTGAAATAAACACTGAACCAAACAACTACTAAGTGCCATTATGTTTCCTCGGATGGCAGAAAACGGAGACACGCTTCTTTTCCGCAAAAGCAAGGCGAGTCTTTTCGCCTGAGACGAGCATCCCCGTAGCTAAAGGTGAGCTCTTCGCCTTCCGAAATATCTAGAGCGGCGAAGAAACACAGCCTAGGGAGAAATGAGCCGGAATTTCTCACAAGAACAGCCATCAGATTGCCACCATCACAAGAGTGATTGATGAAGCGAGCAACATTTCCGATGTTCGTTGCGTCGATGTTAACCCTCAGGCATGCCTTGCCCGACGGAAGATGCTCTCTAACGACTAAAAGTGCGGGGGAAACCTTGGTCGTAGACTCCAGCTTATCATATGCATGTAGCCGCCTTCTCGCCTCTTTTGTTGTCACAAACTCACCTTCAGAAAAATGGAGAACAGTAAATACTTGGGATAAGGGTAATGAAGATGAAACATTTAGAAAATCTTCAGTTATTTTCTTGACCAAAGAGACATCCAATTTACTTCTTTAAAACTTTTGCATTTGAACAATGATGGCTTCTCTTATTGTGAGCTTCACCATCAAATAAATATCCTAAAACATTCACATGAGTTTTGGTTAGTTTTACTTTCATCTTTGGTATCCAACCATAAGGCGATTGTTAACCGCAACCAGTTATTTTGCTAGTCGCACCCCAAAATTTTCCAATTTTTCGCGCCTTTTCGAAATACGCCTTGTACATGCAATTTCAGAAAAAGTGTTCAACACGAAAGTTGTAGATATCGACGAGATCTACAACTTTCGTGTTGACCACTTTTCCTGAAATTGCATGTACAAGGCGTATTTTGAAAAGACACAAAAGCTAGGCATATTTCCAAAGTACGCCTTGTACATGCATTCTTAGGAAAAGTGATTAACACGAAAGTTGTAGATCTCGTCGATATCTACAACTTTCTTGTTGAACACTTTTCCTGATATTGCATGTACAAGGCGTATTTCGAAAAGACGTGAAAAATTAGGAGATTTTGGGGTGCGACTAGCAAAATAACGGGTTGCGGTTAACAATCACCAATCATAACTACAACTGTAACTTGTTTGTTGCTCTCTTAAATATAACTTAGGAGAGCATTCAAATAAGATTTAAATCATAAGTTGGATAGCAATATATTTCTGATTTGTTCAAAGAGACTTGCTACAAATATGTGCACAAGACGAGAAAACAAAGATGCGGGCGGCACACTACACGATGGCGAATGACTCGGATGATTTTGAGTACAACGCTACCCGCGCAAAATATATTTCCAATGCATGTTTACATTTCCAAATTTAATTTCATTTTAGGGTCATCATGCCCTAACCGGGTATCTTGTAATTTTGGGACCTCCTGTATATACAAGGTGGGGAAGCTAATGAGGATATGCTTGAAGGGCTAATTTCTCCCCCCAAACTCTCTCGCTCTCCCCTCTTAATATTTCCTCTTCAGCTCTATTGGAAATCTATTCCGCCATTTACACACAAGGTTGAGACCCCCTTTGGCACGGGAAATCCCTTCATATAAAGAAGCTCACGTTCTTCCACCCAATGGAAGGCATCGAGGTAATCGAGAGAAGAAATTCGCCACACTCACCTTTGGTCCTTTTCCATCTCGGTTGGTGAAGCGATCTTTCACGATGAAAGTGAACCTTCGCGATGACACGTAACAAATTAGTATCATAGCCACTTGCCGTTATGGAGCAGTCAAATCTACATATGGGACTAGGCCCCAACGCCAATTGACAATGACAGCAAAATGACCTTGATGATGACCTAGGCAGTTTCAATGGGTGCTTTGACCGGGGGCCTGATCGGGACAAAGGGCGGGTTCCACTACACTCGGGTGTTTCCAACGAATCAGATGGATGCTACGACTTGCAAGGGGTGGAATGAACAATATGATAACTATGATGGTGGGTGCATGGAACCCCCAATGCATCGACTTGATAGACCAGGACTTTCATGAGTAAGAATAGACTTTCACCCCTTCGACAGAAGGGAGGACCCACTCATTTGGGAGACACGTGAGATTTTTTTTGTTACAAACTAACGCATACCATGGCGTGACTGAATTGGGGTTGTCTCCTACCATTTGATGGGGTCAACAAGATTATGTTTCTTCTAGTTGAAGCGAGAGTACGCCACCATGATTTGGGACGATTTCAAGCAATACTGCAACAAGCGCTTTGGACATCCACTACGAGAAAATTCTCCACGCAACTTGATTTTACTACAATAATCTAGGAGTGTGGAAGAAAATTTAGAGCAATTTCAAAGTCTATTAGCACGAGCGACATCAACTAGGCCAGATAATCAACATGTGCACAGTTTTACCGCCAGGCCACAAGAGAGGTTTCATTTGGGTGATGAGTTTGAAAAGGTGGCTGACGTGATAATGACTATGAGTTTAGCCTATACTTGTATATGGATAAAGTATTGGAGAACCAGAGACCGGTGTCACCACAACGAGGACTTCCCCACCCTAGGGAGTTGCTTCTTGTACCTACAAGTGGAGGACCCTAGGAACAGGAGGGAACAAGGCCAACTTTATCAAGAGACTCAATCAACAAGGCATGAACAACAAGAGAGCAAGGGGACTGCGCATTAATTGTGGCGAGCCGCATGCGCCTGGCCACAAATGTAAGAAATTAATTTGGCTAGACTTAATTGACGCAACCTAAGTTGTACCCCGATTTTATTTCTATTTCCCGCATTTTGTTTTGTGACGCGCATGTTTTAGTGTACATCTTTGTGCGTGTTGTTTTATGTGTTTGTGTGTTTGTGCATTTGTATCACGCTTGTTGCTTGCACTCCTTTGCACTCAAGTTTGCTTGTGCAACTTATTGGAATGATCGACTAATAAGATCATGAATGAAAAAGACCATCAAAATAGAGAGAATAATAATTAGGGCAAATTTTGAAAACAAAATAATAAAATTTTAAATTCCGAAATTATAATTCACTACTCTAAATTCTGAAATTAAAATTAAATTAACAATTTTAAATTAATGGGGAATGAGAAATGAATAGCCACCCTATGAAACCCCCTGCCTTTATTCCCATTAATACTAACTCTGTCGACCCATTGAAATTTCTTATGTTTAAACAACCCCATCACCACCCCGGTCGGGCCTCACTTTGGTATGACTGAATTGGACTGATTTTGCGTGTTTCCCATTTTACCCCGACAGTTTACTAAAAACTTCGTTAATTCGCCTTCGCTTCTTACGCGATTTTACATCGGGCTTTTACGCAATTCGCATTTTTCAGCCCTAAATTACCGTGATGGCGAGGAGGAGGCACGCGACGGAGAGGAGGATTCACATTTTCCAGTTTCTCGGCGTCTCCCGGTAACTCCAGCATAACCCTCAGATCCACGCATCCAACGGCGTTCTTCCCCGTTCGCCAGTCTCGCCGAACGCCTCTTCCACCTCGTCCGACCCCGGCGAAGCTTCATTGAGCCGGTCGACCCCAAGCATTCAAATCACGGGCTCCCAGGCCCCGTTGACAGTGGTCGTGCATAGATCCCTGGCGTCCAGGCCGCTCCTCCCGCAATGCTTCATTGTTCCCTCATCCTTGCCTCCAGCGACCAGCCGTGCGCTGGTGCCCGAGCAGAGGAGCAAACCTTGGTCTCGTTTCTCCTTATCAAGTGAATTTTTAGCCCCTTTTGATTTTGTTTCCTATTTCCATTTACATTTCAATTTTATTTCTTCATCCATTTCTTACTTAGTAACTCAATTCTTTGTGGCCCTTCCCTTCAATAGCATCTTTCAGTCGGCCCTTTCCCTAGCAGCAATAGTTGAGTGTTGAGTCGGCCCATTCCGTAGCAACAGGCCAGTTGCTCGATTCTAGAAGGCAGAAGCAGTCAGTCCTTCCCTTTATTCCCTAGCAGCAGCCAGAAGGTTACAGGTAGAACTTCCATTTCAATTTCAATTGATGTTTATAAATAATGACAAGTTTTTGATTCCCTGTTTGAGAGCTTGATTTGGCAAGCTTATCTATTTCATTTTTTGATTTCTGCATTGATTCCATGTTTGTCGTGACACTAGCACAGTTGAACAGCGAGAGTTGTTGATTTTGAATTGTGCACTTTTGGTCTCGATCCTTTCTTTTCATTTTTTATTGTGAACATATGATAGTCGGAATTTGCATTTTATCATAGTCTGATATAGAAGAAATGAAGTGAGATTTATATGAAAACTCACTGTTGTAAAAGAAATAGATAGTTGATATACATATTTCGGGTAATATGATTAATTCGGAAAATTTGTGTTATCAATGCAATATAATGTCTGTCATATTTAACATCAAACATCAAAGTTTAGTTCCTGCCTGATCTAGTTTCCTTCTTGTTTAGTTGTATGTTCCTTCTCAAATTGGAAGGTGTTGAGAACAAAGGTCCAGCGGGATTGGGTGTGTGTGGGACCGCATATTTGGGCTTCCCCATCGCGTTCCAGGTCTGGGTGTTGACCCCGGTGGGCCCCCGTGTGGCGGAATATCCCCGCCATCCCGTGGATGGATTAGTCCCACATTGCCTGCAGCGGGTGGTCCTTGGTGTTTATGTACCCCCGTCCCCCCTTACCATCACCTCGGGGTTTTGGGAAGATGTGTGGTGACGGGTGGTTTCCACATGGTATCAGAGTCATCCCGCTGCGGGGGTGTGTTGAGAACAAAGGTCCAGCGGGATTGGGTGTGTGTGGGACCGCATATTTGGGCTTCCCCATCGCGTTCCAGGTCTGGGTGTTGACCCCGGTGGGCCCCCGTGTGGCGGAATATCCCCGTCATCCCGTGGATGGATTAGTCCCACATTGCCTGCAGCGGGTGGTCCTTGGTGTTTATGTACCCCCGTCCCCCCTTACCATCACCTCGGGGTTTTGTGAAGATGTGTGGTGACGGGTGGTTTCCACAGAAGGGCCCAATGTTTAGGCTCATGAAAAAAATAAAAGTGATTGAACTAAATTTTGTTTTCACCAATTGTTTGGTCGAGGAGAGTGAAATAAAATAGGTTTTATGTTATTTTTCTTAAATGCTTTTTTGGTTGATGAAAGTTGTTTTTTTAAAACCTTCACAATAAGTGGACGTGAGTGATAATTCATTTATTTAATCTTCACTAGGATTGAGTGGTGAATTTATATGATAAAAATGTATTACTTTACATTTTTAGGTGAATCTAACTGTGTATTAATTACTGCTTAAATTTGAAAGTCATAAAATATTTTAAAATGCTCATGTTTACAATAAAATTCACAGTCCTCTAAAAATGATTTTAGTGTATTATTATTGAGAGATCACTTGATGATAAAGCCGGTCATTGGTGTTCTACATAGATTTTTGCAATGCTTGCATACATGACATTGGTCTTATATATAAATGATTTTGGTGTATCATTATTGATGTTGATTAATTAAAGTGATAATTTACTTGACATGTTATATTTCTTTATTAAATTATTTTCTAGGATTTTTCCTAGAATTTGGATTGAATTACTAGGAAAATTTTGAACTTTGGACCATGTGTAAATAAGGGCTTTCTAGTGGGCAAAATGGTGAGGGTCTTGGCCAAAGGTGACAATACTTCATTTGTAAGAGTGGTGGACACTTTGTTTAAAAAGTTGACGTTAGTAAAATATTTCCAACCATACTATCCAGTTCAAAATCATGGATGGAAAAGCACTAGTTCAGCTAAGAGTTGAAGAAGAAACTACCTAGATACATTCCCAATTCAGCAAAGAGTGTCTCCATGTAAAGTGTTTCTTCATTGTCATGTTATAACAGTCAAGCCCATAAAAAATAGAATATATATGTAGAGCAAAACAAAAATAGTTGAATCATAATTATAACTACTATCACTCTCATATAAATTCATCATCTACAATTTTGAATCTAGTTGGAATATTTTGTAACTGCAAGTAGTTTATATATCTGTTGAATCATTTTTTATATTCAATAATGTAGGAGATAATTCATCATTTGTTAAGTAGTTTGTTTACTGTTGTATTTACTTATTGTGCCTCATTTTTTATTTTACTTCATGAAATTGGACTCTGCTATGAAGATGTGATTTGATTGTAAATTGTAATTAGGTATTAGTACATGTTACTATTCAAAATTTGATTTTTTTGCTCAAAACTTGCAGGAGGTAAAAGGAAGCGACTGATTTTGCCCGATCCATTACAGATTGTCTGTTAGTCATCATCAACAATGAACGGTATCGACCTTGTGCTGCGGGACATTGCGAAAACACAACGATCGGAGGAGACCCTCGTCCGTCGCTGCCCTGAAATTCCACCAGAATCGATTCCGACCCAAACGCCGGCATTCTATTTGTCAGCATTTGACCGCCCCACTAGCGAGCCATGCGTTTGTGGCAAACAATCCGGCACGTTGAACAAAATTCAGGAGGATTGGATCAAGATCCAACAGAAACTGATCGAGGATAGCATGCGCCCTCCTATCTGAATCGATCCGCTCGTGCCACTGTGGAGCAAGCGTCCAGACCTGAACGCGTATCTGCTGAAACCGTTGTTCGTGATCAATCCGGAACGGCAGTACGACGTCAACGTGACAGCGAGTGCATGCTTATATTACAACAAAGTTGGCATTTTTTCCGCAAGCAATTCAGTGCCCCGCGAATCATCGATTGCATCGACACTACCGGATTTGCTCTTTGTGCTCGATACGTGTGCAAGAAGTCGAAGAGCTGTTCGGACGCCCATCGTCCTTAACTATCCAGTGCAGCTGTTCGAACAAAGCGCGCACGACGTCAGTCTTGTTCAAATGGCATACGACTTGTACACGTCCCGTTCCGGCAGTGTTGATGTCGACAAAGTGATTCGTTGTGCCCGAACGACTCGATACATGCGTCAAGCAGCGCTATATCGTGGCCACGTGTCATGGTATTTGGAAATGCGCGCTCGGGATGCTGCACTCGGGCAATCGACGTCGCCTCAGGATCCGACAGTGTTTCCCGATTTTTCGTCATTCTTTCAGCATTGCAACGGGTATAGTGGAACTCTCGGTTCAATGGAATCGACGATGACAAGCCTGGTCAACGACTGCATTGTTCGCCAACTCCCGCCCTACAACCGAATGGAAGGCGCCATCACCGGGACCCATCACTCGGCTGACCATCATCACAACGTGTCGGGACGCATGAAATTAACGGATGAGTTCAACGGCAGAAAATTCGCCCCCGTTGCTGGATTGCACTACGTCATGAACGAGCGCCAACAAATCCTCTCCCATCAATTCACAAACACGATAGGCAATGCGGAACGTCAATCTGTTAGTCGGGGTTTGCTGAGACAGTACAACGCTTACGGTATTGATACTTCACTGTTTATCATGTACCTGGACAAGTGATGTGATGATCGGGAATGACTGGAAGAGTTCGAGTACATCATTGTTCTCCTCGACAATCACCACCTAATCACAAGGTACCGGGACAATTCGAACAGCACGGATCGTACTCGGCACGAACAATTCATGGCTGCCGTGACTGAAATCATTGTTGGCATTGGACAACATCCAATGCGGGAAGGCTCCATCATTGAGAATGAATTGGATGCATTGGTGGATCACATTAAAAAGTGGGAAATCGAGAATGATGTGCACTCATCCAAGCGCATCGTGACGAGCAAACTTCTCGCTTGCCACGAGACACAGAAAAAGCACATCAGAAATTGCTTAACTCCGTCTGCATCCGCGTCGACTATCATTGTGGATCGCTTCTTTCATTCGAGTCTGCGTCGTGGATCGGGGAAGAACGAAAACTTATGGTGTCATGGACGAGCCATTTGCCCAAAGACCATATCCCTGGAAGGAGGGAACTTGTTGCTCCATGTCGTTGTCGTTCAAATCAACTTTTGAGGCGAGCTCCAATTCAATCCTCGCTGGGCGTATTTGCCAATCTCTGGGATGCATATCACTCTCACTCAATATCTCGCACTATTTCTGACCGATGACATCACTCCCTCGCCTACATCTCTGTCGACGATGTTTCATTTATTTCCTCTCTCGATTGATGATTGTGACGACGAATTTGGATTGACGACATCATTTGGACAATCCCTTCCTCAACCGCCCGAAATTCTTGCAGGGCAACTAGAATCACTTGGAATGGTCGCGGAATCAATTGCTGATAATGCAATTTGGTCGAGTCACACGTTCGATGCGATTGCGCACAATGCCCTTGAGGTTGTCGCTGTTGTTGTCGAGCGGGCTCACGATGATCATCACATTGTTGAAGAAGATGTTGCATTGCGGGAGGATGATGATCTGAACAATGTCGACGATGTCGATCCGTTGATTGGGGCCGAATCTGGCGTCAAAGTCAGCAACATGCCTCATTCCATTCAGTCCAATCGCAAGCGCCGCAAAACAAGACCAACATCGCATGAGTGCAGCTCTTTATCGAGTCATAATAAGAAACCTCGCAGCCTCAACGCATTGGGCAATGAACGTCAGTCTACATTACAAGGGTTTAATCTTTGGGAAGCTGTCATGAGCACTTTGTCAATGATCAACCTCTTGGAACGTCGCTTGCTCCGAACGATTGCTCTCAGATTTCTTTTGCCTGATGAACTACAGAATCTGAAGGATTTCCCCATTGAATCTTTGCATCTTCCACAATTGCATCGAATATGGTCTGTTCTGATCTCGGATTTGCGTAGCACCAATTTAGCTTTCAAACGGTTCATTTGACCGAAATCGGAACAGATCCTGAAGCAGCACCTGGAGGATATGGTTGCTCAGGCCCGATTCAGATTGTCCATTCAACGAGTAGCGCCCAAACGCAACATCATTACTGCCCTAAGTCAAGCCGCATCACTGATTGTTCCATTGTGATCATCCCATGTTGCCAGTTTCGACATTGTGCAGTTGGAAGAGACTGTGACAACGACTACAACTCGAATCGTCACCTTGGCAACCAGCGCCAATCAAACTTCAAGTCAACCTCATGCACCGGATCTGCAATCTACGCCCAAACAACTCATTGAAGGGTCATCAGACAATATCATTGATCAACCGGTTCAACAAGAGATTGATGTCAGGCATGCCGGCAACATTCATTGGACCAAAGTGGTCCCCCCACCCACCCGCATACGCCCGCATTGCTTCCCGTCGTGATGATCTGCTTGAGATGACCCACAAGGAGATCCAGAATCGTTGGGAGTATCTTGCACGCCTCAAGAAGCGTGCGCCATCAACCACATCAGCACGACCAGGTTGTCATTCTTGTTTGCAATCGCATTCCGAGGCGGCCCACCAGCACGACGATTCAGGCTCCCTAAATATTCTGTTGTCGCCGTCGGCCGAACCATCAGTTCCAGCCGCATCTCCGACCACCCGGAATTCAAATCAACCGGTCTCTTCTACAGTCATTATGACGGCGGTGGAACCTGTTGTGGCCAACATGTCTGTTGTCAGCGAGATTGGTTTGCGTCCGTCATTCATGGTCGATCATCAATTGCCTGGTTTGGATCAGATATTGGCAGCCACCGTTCCCGCCCGATATGCAGGGGAGTCGTTTTCCCAAGCGGAGAAGGAGCTGCTCAATTACTTGCTGACCAGTCCAGTAGAGCGTTCTCATGTGAAATCGACGACTGGTGATCAAACGTCTTGGAAGAGTCTGGCCAGGCGTTTCTTGTACTGGGCGCGAGTCGCGCGGGTATTGAGGATGAACCAGTTTCGAGCCCGATCCGATGGGCAGCTCAAGCAAAAGGTCAAGGATGATAACAAAAAAAGGGCTGCTAGCAGGTAGACAACATTTTTGGCTTTTGGTTTCATTTTCATCTTCAAAATTTTCCTTCTCTATTATTGGAATTTTCTTTCTTTTAATCTCACTAGGCTTTTTGAGGTGGCTCAAGCTTGAGAAGATCATAATTTCGCGGTATGCTTGATTTCAAGTCCCAAATTCCAATTTTGCAAGATATACCATGTAATATTTTATCGAGTTTAAAGCTTTGGGTACTTGATGATTTTTTATCTGTGATCTATAAACTACTGTTTGTTTTTCAAGTGAGAGACCATAAATGATAGCAAAAATCATGGTTTTATTTTATTTATTTGTAGTATGACTTCCCCATAAGTTATCCATCTTGCTTTACAGAGAGGAATCAGAGGGAAAGCTGAAAGACATTATGTGCTACACTTATGAGGATTTCGTGTACGTCCACCGACTATTGGGTGACAATAGGTATATGTTGTGTTACTCTATGTACATTTACATTTCTGTCATGTTTTTTCTCTGTTTATATAGTCCTGGTGTTTATATAACCTGTGGTGATAGATATATAACAGGTCTAGCATCTTTGATGCCAAGGTTGGAATTGGTTTGAATGATTCCTTTGACAAACTTGTGTCCTGGTATGACAACGAATGGGGTTGTAGGTAATTTGACCCACATTTCTCCTTAAGTGCTCACACACTAATTCTTCCCTTTTAAGCACACTAATTTTTACTTTTTAACCACACATCGACAAGTTTATTTTTTTTTTTTGGATTTTTGCAGCAATCATGTTGTGGATCTTATCCACCACATTGTCAGCAACCATAAAGAGTAATTACCCTCTTTTTCACAATATGTGGTTTATGGGGTGGTGTATCTTTCTTTTTTCTGGTGTCTTATTGAAAATAAATGTAATAAGAGGTGGTGGTTCAGAACCGAGGAGCTATAGTTTTTTTTCTTTTTTGCTGCTGTGAAAAGTGACATGACATTGACTACATTTTGTTTGATAAAGTTTTGATTGATTATTAAAGACCATCCAACTGTCATTAGTGCTGCATTTAAATATATGTTTGTTTTGTTCTCTGCTTGCAATATTTATATTTTTCTGATTTGAGTTTTCTGCTTTTATTTTCAAACTTCTCGTATCTGAATCCTTCTTTGCTTTGTTTGATTACCGAGAGTAATCTCAACTTCTATGCAGAAAGAAATTAATTTTGTTTAAGCAGTGTTCGATCTTGGTTGTCTTCTTTCTTCAATTACAAACAAATTTCTTCCGGTTCATGTATTTTAGAGCAGGGACAGACATGTTAGTGTACATGGCTTGATTCAGACGTCCGTTGAAAGAATTGACAGACGTTTCATTTTAATTTTAGCATTTATTGTCAAAGTAACATCAACCCTCTAGTTGTTCTCATATGGGCTAAAGGATCGGCAATGACATGGATGACTACCATTATTGTTATTGATAGATACGTCTCCACTATTAGGATTCAACTGGATTTTATTATATTCATCATTGTTGGAAATTTATCTTATCAAAGTAATTTTTTGTTTTTCAATTCAGTACCCTTTTTTGATTGATTTGTGCATCTTTTATGTGGATTATTTACAAATTCATATTGTTGAGATGATGAAAGTGATAGTCAACTACAAAATTAATAAATAAATACAATTGCTTGTTTACAAATAAAAATATACAATTTTGTCATACACAATGGTCAATTTTGCTAAGAGCTTAATTGGATGATCATCACTTACATCACTTGACATAAAAACATGATCAGGGATGTCCACGATTGGCGCGAGAGTTCCATCATAATCCAATAAAAAAACTATTTTTTTACCCTCTGCGTAATTTGTGATTTGCTCAAATAATATCAGAGCAAATGGATATATCTTCTACATAGTAAAGAGTATTCTAGTCAATCAACTTTACTAAAACCTCAAGAGGTTATTTTGAACATGCTTTGAAAACCACAATTACCTAAATCTTCACTCTTTAAATCATGTTTTTTAAGTATAACCAACCAAATGATCCTTAAGCAACATCATCGAAGTTGAAATGAACAAAAAATTACCATCCAAGAGAGATATAGTGCATCATCGTCTTCCCTCTTCTCTCTTTCTTCCTCTCTCCCTCCCTTCCTTTTTTTTCTTTCTTTCCCTCTTCTCTCTTTCTCCCTCTTCCCCCCCCCTTCTCCTCCCCCTCTTTTTCTTTCTTTTCTCGCCCCCTCCACCATATTTTCCCCCTCATACCAGAGAGGAACCCGGCGCCCCGCCCCCTCCCCCGGTCAGGCCTCACTTCTCCATCGAATCCGGCTGAAAAACATTAAAAAATCATTTTAAAAAAATTAAAAAAAAAATTAAACAATCGACACACTCGCTTATCCCTAATTCCCAATCCATTCTCTCTCTTGTAGCGATCGTGCCGTGACAACCTCCTCGTCCGATAGCGGAAAACAACATCCTCTCCTCCGCTTCTCTTTCGACGGCGGAAAACAACTCCCTCTCCTCATCGTACTCCCGTCAGAAGGCGGAAAATAGTGTCCTCTGTTCGTCAAAGAAGCTCATCGGCTCTCCCAAATCCCTCTCCTCGTCCGTCATCGGCTTCCTCGCCGATCCTTTGTAGATCCTAGCGGCCTCCTTCTGAAACCTTCAGATTTGGACTTTGTGGCTTTCTGATTCCAGGTTTGCACAGATCTGACTTCTGAGCTCTCTCCTTCCAAAACCTGCAGATCTGAGCTCTCTCCATGCACTGATGCTTTGCAGATTCTACCGGCCTCCTTCTAAAACCTACATATCTTCCTCTTTTGATCTTCATCTGGGTTTCTGATTTCAGGTTTGAACCGACCCCATTTTCTAATTCCAGATTTTGCCGGATGGGTGAATCCAATCTGCAGGTCAATCGTAGAGCAACACTTTTTTTAGTCTAAATATTTTGCTATGAAACTATATTTTCATCATTTTGGTAAGAATTTTTGGAAGTCAATTGGATCATATGAATTTGATTTGTTTCCTCGATTTATCTTTTAGTCACAATGGGAATGACCTAATCACTACTCCAGAGCAACATTTTTCCCCTGTTTGAACAATTGCAGTATGAAATGATCAGGGAACTCATGAGAAATCTCTATGGAATTCATTATTATTTGCCAATAATCTGAATAATTCATATACCTATATCTCTATAAGAATTCCTTACAGTTTATTGGTTATGCTTTGTTGATTCTTGTTTGCAAATGATGTTCTTACTATGTTGTAGTCCGCATTTCAGCAGAAATATACTGATTATCTCAAATCAACTTAGGAAATGTTGTGCAGCATATGGTACGCATCAGACACCTGGAATGTAGCTGATTATCATTTGTATTAGCTCTTATATACTTTATAAGGCACCTCGAATGTAGCTGGTTTAGCTCTTATATACTTTATAAGGTTTCATATAACTCATATCTAACATTTCATGAGTAAATACACTTCCCAAGATTGATATGCATAATATGTATGTTCTATTTAAATACTCCAGCAGGGCCAACTGAAATAAAGAGAACACAAAACAAAAGAATGATAATATAGGAACATTTGAGAAGGTAAAATGACCTGCTATGATTTGAGTTAGTTGGTTGCCGCGTGTGTGGAAATCCAAATTCAGTTATCTGTTTTGCATTTGTAGAGCTCAATGATGAAGGCAATGTTCATTCTGCAATTGGGTTCTTAAAACTATTGGCATTGCTTAATTAATTTAAAATGTTGAAGAATATAGGAAGCTTCAAATCAAGCACTAGTTCTGGCCATCCTTTAAATTCTGGTCCCCTGCCTCTTCCTCCGTTAGCAGGAAGTGGTCTCCAGAATTTCATTTATGAAGAGATTGTTGTTGCATGCCAACATTTTTCAGCTGATAGGCGTGTTTCTGAAGGCATCTCGTCAACTGTTTATAAAGCCACGTTTGGAGATGATTCAACTGGATTGGCTAAGCTTGAAGCTTGTTATGACCCTTACTCTGGGACCTCGTGACCGGCGGTGGACCTATGATCGGAGAGGCGCGGGCGGCTTCAATCGGGAAGGAGACGGGCGCGGGATTTTGTGGCTAGGGTTAACTCACGGTTTCTTTCGTGAAGGGGTAGAGAGAGAGATAGGAAGGAGAGGATTAAGAGAGAAGAGATAGGAAGGAGAGGATTAAGAGAGAGAAAGAGATTTTTATTTCTAAATTCTTCCTCCCAATAATGTCTAACCACACAACATAAATAGGTTCAAAACATGCCCCTCATTTGGGCTTACGACAATAAGTAAATTACGATAAAAATAACACACATAAATTAAAGATAACCGGCGTCGTCACGCCACATAACATCACCGCCCCCGTCCGAAGACAGCTTGTCCTCAAGCTGGATCGAAGGGTATTGCAGTGGCTTCTCCTCCTGTCGCGTCCTCATCGGGAGGGTCGTCTATTTCCAGCCAAAATAAGCATTTGCATCGATGACCCGGTGTGAAGTGGTCATCACAATTATAGCACAAGCCTTTCTCGCGACAATCGGCCATCTCGGTGCGGGACAAACGGCGTCGAACAGCAGGCGGCGGTGTTTCGTCCCGAAATGGTGCCCTGTCCGGCAAGCTGGCTAGAGAGTAAGTGTTCTTATGGTTCCGACGTCCCAAAGACGGACGATCTAGTAGCAGTCGACGTTCACAAGCTCTGGCGAGGCTCACGACTGTGTTGAGGTCGCATGGTAGAAGGAACTTCACATCTCAACTTAATCGTTTGTGGAGGTCGGCAGTGAAGAGGGGAACCTGTTGCTCTGGTAAGACGGATGCCGCTCGAGACAAAAGAATCTAAAATTGTTCAAGATAGGTGTCGATGGAGTCTTCCTGTTTGAGGTTCACAAGATCGCCGAGTGGGTTTCCCTGTAGAGCAAGGCCAAACCTCAGGGTGCAGGCTGTACTGAAATCTGGCCAGGAAATGTTGGGGTGTTCCCGCAGAAGTTGAGTGAACCACAATTGTGCTGGACCGAGTAAGTGGAAGGAGGCTATGCCGATGCGTTCTTCATCCGAAGTGTGCTGGTTGGTGAAGAAAATATCGCAACGCGTAAGCCAGGAAAGAGGATCGTCGCGGCCCTCGTAGACAGGAAAATCCATCTGGATAGTCCATGCGTAGGCGGGGTAGTCCACGTCAGGAGGAGCGGTGGAATCCACTCGGCTTGTGGAAGGGTGATCGCCTATGTTCAAGGGAGGAGAAGGGGGCATCTGCTGTAGGGCATCTAATCGTGCATTGAGGGCGTCCATTTTGGCGTTCTGAGTCGCGAAGATGGTTTGGAAGAGTGTCATGAGGTCGGCGAGAGAGGGGGATGCATCCGCCATTGAGATAGGGTCGGATAGACGGTTGGTGGCGGAGGGAGAAAGCCCGCGGAGGTACTGGACCTCGGAGTTGGTGCTGCGGCAGTGATCGGCGGTCGGCTAGAGGCGGCGGCGGGCTGGACGCAGTCGGCAGAAGTGGGCGAAGCTCCCGCGGGTTGAGGAAGGATTTCTCGTGCGTTGGAAGGAGTTGGTGCCGTGCGGGGCGGACGGTGTGCGGATGGGCGAGCGGAGGAAGAGCCGGAGAGCGACGGTCCGGCAGTGGGCTCTGATACCAAACTGTTATGACCCTTACCCTGGGACCTTGTGACCGGCGGTGGACCTATGATCGGAGACGGCGCGTACGGCTTACGGCAGCGTCGATCGGGAAGGAGACGGGCGCGGGATTTTGCGGCTAGGGTTAACTCACGGTTTCTTCTATGGGGTAGAGAGAGAGATAGGAAGGAGAGGATTAATAGAGAGAAAGAGATTTTTACTTCTAAATTCTTCCTCCCAATAATGTCTAACCACACAACATAAATAGGTTCAAAACATGCCCCCCCCCCCATCTGAGCTTACGACAATGGGTAAATTACGATAAAAAACACACGTAAATTAAAGATAATAGGCGTCGTCACGCCACATAACAAAACCACAGTCACTTTCTTCATGAGCCTTCCCGAAGATCTAAAAGTTAAGTGGATTACAACTCGCTATAAGAATCACTCTGAGTAGAAGATGATGTTGAGTTTTTATTTGTGTAAGTGAACAAGTGAACATGTAGCTTTTCTTTAATGTTGTTGTATGATATGATAATTGTTAATGCTATTGTGAACATGTTAGCGAACATATAACTTCTATTTTAGATGTTTTATTCCTGTAAACAATATGCTATGATACGATGAAGTCCATTTATATTTTCTACACCAGGTATGCATTTTATACCTCTTTTCATTTTGGTATGTTTTTAAGTTTGTAAATAATTTTTTTACCAAAATAGTTTATGTGATTGAACAAATTTCAGCTCACATGATCAGACGTAAATGATATGTTCTTTGTGATCAATTTCTAACAATGACAATATGTTGAATTAATGAACACAGTTCATTAGCACCTGCAAATACATAATGCATGTCATCGATCCAAATTGACTATGGAAACAAAGTATCAAGAGGACCATATTTGGAAACTATTAAGCCTCGGTCTGACCTACCTGCGCTCGTTGAGAAATGCATGAACAGGATATTCCTCTTAGTGTGCATACTACATTTTGAAATCTCTCCTACCGGATATAATCGCCTGACTAGTTGCAGTGAAAACGAATTTTTCCTCTGTTTAATTTGAAGTCTCTTGAAAAATAATGTTCCAGGAATTAGAATTGGAGAAGTTCATAACCCATGATGTGCCTCTATCTGAGATCAATAAGGCATTTGAATACTTGATCAAAGGAGAAAGTCTTCGATGTGTAATCCGTATGGAGTGAAGTCACTATCGATCAAAGGCGGAAGCATGCACTAAGTAACTCTCTTCATGACAATGAGAAGCTTTTTGCTTCTTTTTTTTCTTTCTTTATTTTATTTGTTGTTACTTCTTGGTTGAAAAGCCTAACTCGTGTTTGAAGAACTTCAACAATAGTGCAAGCTGCAGGTGTTTTTTTCTATGAATCTCTCCTAATGCTGGAATGCCAAAAATATAATTTCATATGATATCTCAAGTCAGTAATTGTTAAGCCGAGGACAGAAAATTATGTAAATCTTATTAGCGTAAGACTTGGTGCCTAAATGTCCATGATTTTGTTGCTCACACAGAATCATAATCACCATAAACAAAGAAGCTGTTCATTTTCTAAATAGAGAATTATTGTAAGGTCATCCTATTATGTTTCAAAACATATTCAGAATGTCATAATAAATAATTATTGATTTACTTTTGTTACTTGAACCACATCATAGATCGAGGCTCAAGCAGAACTAATGCATGAGAAGGCTCAAGCAGAACTAATGCATGAGAAGTGTGTTCAATTACATTATATATTTTAACTCAAAATGAATCCATTAGACTACGTGTGTTTTCAACACCCAATGTAATTAGCAGCTATTTTTGGAGGGTCTAATGCTTTAGTTCAACTATCAATGAATCAATAATGTGTACATGTGTAGACCTCTTTCTCTGTCGCAGATAGGTAAATGTGGCTTCTTTTGTTGTCCCAAATAGAATAATATGCCAACATGAAACAATCTAAAACATAAAGAGCATAATACGTTCTTCGGTCAAGAACAACCCGTCTATAGGAAGCAGAGGGTTTGAGTAAAATCTATGGTTGTACGATGAATAAAAATACTATGACGCCCTAAATAAAAAATTTCTTTCGAAGAGCGCTTTCCTCACAATCCTCTGCAAGGGCCATGCACCTTAATCTTCGTCGGTGCATGTGCAATTTGAAAGTATTCTATCATGAACTCAGTTTCTTGAAAAATTTAGAATTCAAGATATCTCCAACAATTACTAATTCCAACAAGGATAATATATTGACTTTTCACAAGGAATATAACAATAACAACATTTCCCCCTCCATTGAAGATATATGTTTATGGTTTATTCATTGCTTATTATATTGTGAAAGATCTCATTTAATTAGCTTAAACAACATTTCCCTCTTCTCTCTTTCTCCCTCTCTCCCCCTTTCCTTCTCCTCCCCTCCTTATTTCCCCTTAATACCAGAGAGGAACCCGACAACGCCCCTCCCCCCGTTTAGGGCAGCTTGGGAAATATTGAGAAACAGAAAAATCTTTCTCAGTTTGTCGCGCTCCCAACCATCTGTCCTCACGCCCCAGGCACGACGCCCCCGCCCCCCCCCCCCCGTTAGGGCAGCTTGGGAAATATTGAGAAACAGAGAAATCTTTCTCAGTTTGTCGAGCTCCCAACCATCAGCCCTCACGCCCCAGGCACGACGCCCTCACCTGCTCCAGACACCTCGTCGGAGCATGCATCCACCAGCAGACGCCTCCTTGGGCTATGGCGACCTGTTCTTTGCATATTGTTCTTTGCATATTTTTGTCAGTAACGACGAAGCCTCCTCTGGTTTCCATCACTTTCGATTTCGCCAGAGAATAGGGCCCTTCTCCATTGCTCTGTTTTCCTTTCAGCCAGCCATCGTCACCTTCAGATTTCTGCCATGCGCTCCATGTTCTCGTCTTCCACAGCTACCACCAAACTAGTCTACCACCTCAAGGTTCCCTATTGTAGCCATCTGATAGGAAGGAGAAGGGGCAGAGAGAGATATCGAGGGAGGAAATTAGAGAATTAGGGTTTGAGAGATAGAGAGAGAGTTACCTTGAAATGAGTTTGCATAGTCCTCCCAAGAGAGTAGCCCGGGTATAAATACCCAGGCCAAGGAGGGGCCGGCCGGCCCCTCCAAAAGGGGCTGAACCCGTTGGTTCAGCCCCGACTGGCTGGTTCACTGAGAGGGGGCTGAACCAGATGGTACAGCCCCGTCGCTGCTTGTCGACTCCTTGCGCCTACGAGCGTACTGTCGTCCCGCGAAGCGTAATGAAGGCGTAACATTCCCTTCCCCATCAAGAACCAACTTGTCCCCAAGGTGGTAGTCGGGGTAAAGCTCCTTGAAGTCCAGCAAATCCATCCAGGAATTGTGCGTTGTTGAGAGATTTTTCCACTTGATCAAGAGCTCCGGCCGGTACTCAGCGCCGCGTAGTTTCCACTTGAGTAGCACAATATCCTCCGGAAGAGGGCGAAGCTCGCCCGCACTGGTAGTCTCGGGCAGTTGAACACATGGCTGGACATTGGCTCCCACCTTCCGCTTGAGCAAAGATACATGAAAAGTCGGATGAATGCGGGACCCCGCCGGCAACGCCAACTTGTATGCCACCGGCCCCACCCTGTTGAGAATTCGAAAGGGGTCGTAATACCTGGGAGATAACTTCTGATTCAGACGGCGAGCGGCGGACAACTGGTGGTACAGCCGTAACTTGAGAAACACATCATCGCCCACTGCAAATTCCCTCTCCTTGTGATGCTTGTCTGTCTGAACCTTCATGCGATCCTGGGCGAGGCGAAGGTTCTCACGCAGGGTTGCTAACATGTGATCCCTGTCCCGAAGGGCCCGATCAACCGTCGGCATGGCCGTGCTGCCCGGCTCATAGCTGCTCAAGGTAGGGGGAGGGCGGCCGTAAACAACCTCAAATGGGGTCATCCTGCTGGCCGAGTGGTAGGAAGTGTTGTTACAATATTCGACACAGTGTAACCACCCCGGCCAAGTCCGGGGTTCATCCATAACAAAACAACAGAGGTAAGTCTCCACCTCCCGATTTAAGACCTTTGTCTGGCCGTCCGTCTGGGGATGATGTGCGGTGCTGAAACGTAGACATGTCCCCTGCAGTCGGAATAGTTCATGCCAAAAGTTGCTCACGAAGGTAGGGTCCCTGTCAGAGATGATGGCTCATGGTAGGCCGTGCAAGCGGATGATCTCCCGGGCGAACAGGGCGGCAACAACAGATTCAGCCGTATATGGGTGGCTCAACGCCAGGAAGTGGCCATACTTAGAAAGTTTGTCCACCACCACCAAGATGACGGATTTCCCTTGTGATTTGGGCAACCCGTCAATGAAATCCATCGACACCATATCCCAAATCTGCTGCGGGATCTCGAGAGGCACCAACAGCCCTGTTGGCGAGGTCGTCTCATACTTCTGGCGCTGGCAAGTCTCACACTGCGGTACAAACTGTTGTATGTCCCGGCGCATGCCGGGCCAAAATACATTTGCTCGTACCCGCTGAAGGGTCCGGAGCACTCCTGTGTGGCCGCCTGTCGGGGATGAATGAAACTCGTGCATCATCACAGTCTTCGAGGCCGAGTCGGAGGGAGAACCATGCGGCCATGATGGTAGAGGCGGCCGTTCTGAAGATGATAGCTGACGGCCACGGTCTCGCCGCGCTGTAAAGCCTCCATCATGGTCCGTAAATCGGGCGTTCGCATCACCTCCTGTATCTCATCCAATGAGTCTACTAGTGGCCCTGAGATGTGAGCAACCGTATTCTCGGGTAGACGAGAGAGAGCATCAGTCATAACATTTTCTTTGCTGCTCCAGTAGGAAATCTCATGATCATAACCCAGAAGTTTGGTCACCCACTTTTGTTGAAGAGGGGAAGAAACCCGTTGGTCCAAGAAATGCTTCAAGCTTTGATGGTCGGTGCGAATCGTAAAATGTCGGCCGAGAAGGTACGGACGCCACACAGCCACCGCGTGGATGATCGCCAGCATCTCCTTTTCATAGGTGGACAACCCCAGCGTGCGTGGGGCTAGTGCCTTGCTATAGAAGGCTAGGGGTAGACCCTCTTGCATCAACACTGCGCCAATGCCCACCCCAGAGGCGTCAGTCTCCAACACAAACTCCTTAGTGAAATCCGGGAGCGTCAGGACTGGTTTCGACGTCATGACCCGCTTAAGTGCCTGCAATGCTGCCTCGGCCTCGTCCTGCCAAACAAAGGCATCTTTCTGTAACAACTGGGTGAGAGCTCGGACAATCTTGCCGTAATCTTTCACAAAGCGGCGGTAATAGCCTGTGAGGTCCAAGAATCCCCTCAGTGCGTGTATAGTCTGAGGTCGCGGCCAGGATAACATGTTGTCAATCTTGTGAGGGTCCGCCTTGACACCGTTGGCCGACACCAAATGGCCTAAATACTCGACCTCCTCCTGTCCGAAAGAGCATTTGGACTGCTTGGCGTACAATTGGTGTTGGCGAAGAATGATGAAGACCTGCTCCACATGACGGAGATGATCCTCCCAGTTGGCACTGTAGATCAAAATATCATCAAAGAATATCAGCACTGATTGACGGAGGAGGGGCGGAATATCTCATTCATGACGGCCTGGAATGTGGAGGGGGGCGTTGGTGAGCCCGAACGGCATCACCAGAACCTCATAATGTCCGTCATGGGTGCGGAAAGCGGTCTTGTGGACATCCGCTTCCCTAATGCGAATCTGGTGGTAACCCGACCTGAGGTCGAGTTTGGTGAAACGGGAAGCACCGTGTAGTTCATCCAGCAATTCTTCAATCAACGGTATCAGAAACTTGTCTTTGACCGTGGAATTATTTAGGCCTCGGTAGTCCACACAAAAACGCCATGAGCCGTCCTTCTTCTTAACCAGGATGATGGGAGACGAAAATGCACTGGTACTAGGACGAATGAGTCCCGCTGTGAGCATTTCTCGAATGCTACGCTCGATCTCGGCCTTTTGGCTGTACAGATACCGATACAGACGAATATTGATGGGCTCTGTACCGGTCTTCAACTGAATCTGGTGATCCCTGAACCGCGATGGTGGAAGTGTACTGGGTGTCTGGAATATATCAGCATACTGAGCGAGCAGCGCTTGCATCTGCTCGGGGACTGCCAGAGTCGCCTCGGGGGCCTCCGTAATAGCCATAATCATCGCCATCGGGCTGCCTTGCTCCCCCAATTGCTGCAGATTGCGGAGGGATATCTCTTTCAGTGGGGAGGATTTGAGGGCCCCAAGGCAATATTGTCTCCCCTGTTGGAGGAACTCCATGGTCATCTGTTCCCAATCAAAGGTCACCCGCCGTAGTTGATGTAGCCACTGCACCTCAAGCACCATATATGACCCTCTGATGGGTAGAAGATAGACGTATATGCGTCCCGAGTACCCCTGAATCTTTAGCTCCACGCCCTTCATGCCCCCCTCACACCGGAGCTTGCTCCCATCCGCCACTATAACGTGAAAAGCAGCAGCTCGGTCAACCTCGAGCCCCACCCTCTGCTCCACTTCCGAATGAAGTTGTGCGTACTTCCACTGTCAACCAGGATAGTCACCTTCTCTTGGTGGACTCGCCCTGCCATCCTCATAGTAAGTGGTGCATTGCATCCCTCCATTGCTTGAAGGGACACGCCGAACTCAGTCAGATCTACGTCACCTTCCCACTCCGAGGTGGGCGTGTCCTCTTCCTCTGTGTCCTCCCGTAGCATAAAGACCTGTATCTTCTGACATTTATGTCCGGGAGCGAATTTTTCATCGCAATTATAGCACAATCCCTTTTCCTTCCGCGCCTGAAGTTCTGCCAAATTCAGTCGCGTGACCACCGGCTTGCCCGGTCCCTGAGAGTCCCTCTTCGCCACTGGCGTCGTGGTAGTAGAACGGGTTGAGCTGCGGTGGAGCTGCCGGTTATAGCGCTCCTCCTGTATCCGCGCTAAGCTGATCGCATGGTTCAAGCCGCGGGGCATGTATGATTGGATTTCATCTCGCAAATAATCCTTGAGTCCGGATACAAAACGTTGAGTAGCGTTTTCTCCTCCCACTGCACTCGGTTAGCCAGCTTTTCAAACTCGGTTCGGTACTCCATCACCGTCCCCTTCTGATGCAGCTTCTGTAAGAGCGCTTCAAAGTCTTCGTACTCGAGAGGTCCAAAACGAGCGGTGAATCCATCCACAAAGTCAGTCCAGGGCACGTAGTCCTTGCCTCTCAGGAACCACTGCACCCATTGGAACGCATCATCCTCTAAATGAAAAGAGGCCAACTGCACCCATTGCCCCTCTGGGATCTCCTGATAGTTGAAGAACAGTTCTGCCTTTTGCAACCACTGCAGGGCATCTCCGCCATTAAACTTGGGAAAGTTCATCCGCGTCAATTTTGGCGGCATGTATGGCCGGTGTCCGCCTTGTCCACGCCACCCCGCCGCCTGTCCATACTCCGCTGGTCTTCTAGGTTCCCCGGTTTCAAAAGGCATGTCAGGAAAAGTCAGACGGAACGGTCCCGTTGCAAGAGCTCCACCCCACAGCCTGCCTCCTCTCGCCGGAGGAGGCAACAAACCCTCCCCCGTGCCATATTGGGGAAACGGTCATCCGCCGCCTCTGGGTCCAAATCCACCGGAGCCACCCCCATCACTGCCGAAACCAGCCGTAGGAAACCCGCCGGACCCCCAGCCAGCTGCTCCGTGTGCGCCAGTGCAACTCCCGCCTGCTCCGGCCCCGTGCGGCCCGATCGCGCCTACGCCGACACATCCGGGGCCCAAGCCGCAAGCGCCGGTTCCTCCGGCTGCTGTTTCGCCCGCGCCGAAGCCCCCCGTGCCCGATCCGTTGCTTGGGGTTGATCCAAAGCCCACGGCGAACCCCGCGCCTCTTCCCGCACCGATCGGGGCCCCGTTGGGGCCGATCCTGTGCGGATCCATCCGTGAGGTTGTAGATCCGTCAGGATCCTCTTCAATCACGGCTTTGCCCTTCAGATTTTGCGTCAATAACATCATGATCTCCTCCATCCGGGATTCGATCCGCTCTTCTAGCCTTTGCGTAGATGTTTTCATGTTTTCCTCGATGGCGGCCACCGAATCCGTCAACCCCATCAGATTTTCTTCGAGGGTTTCCAAGCGGCCGTTTTCTTCTTGTGTTCGTGTCGTCACCATGGTGGAGAAAGGATGTTTTGATACCAATTGATAGGAAGGAGAAGGGGGAGAGAGAGATATCTTGGGAGGAAATTAAAGAATTAGGGTTTGAGAGATAGAGAGAGAGTTACCTTGAAAAGAGTTTGCATGGTCCTCCCAAGAGAGTAGCCTGAGTATAAATACCCGGGCCAAGGAGGGGCCGGCCGGCCCCTCCAAAAGGGGCTGAACCCGTTGGTTCAGCCCCAGCCGGCCGGTTCACTGAGAGGGGGCTGAACCAGATGGTTCAGCCCCGTCGCTGCTTGTCGACTCCTTGCGCCTACGAGCGTACTGTCGTCCCGCGACGCGTAATGGCGGCGTAACACCATCCCAGAGTTCCGACTAGTTTCCTGAGCCGAACCAACATTCCCCAACATCATTTGTCACCACTACTCATACTCTTCATCAATCCTTCCCAACGGGATCCAGTCAACCTATCATTCGGCACTTCACTGCAACAATGATCTTATGATATACCCCTCTATCTTGATTTGCCCTAAAGGCTAAAACATGTTAAATAATTTTATGCTTAGTATTACATGATCATTAAATTTCAGAGGTTGCCAAATTATTATTTCTATCTGTTTGTCATCAATTTGAAAATACTTTGTTGTTCTTTATTTCTTTAATATGCTTGTGGATGAATTAATCATATTGTTGAGTGCGAGTGATTGTCAGTCACCTTGTACTGGTTTACAAACATTTGATTAATTTGTCGCAGGAAATTGCTCAAGAAAGCTTCGCTAGTGCCACATCTTTTAAACCGGTCCCAAATATAATATTTAAAAGCAATTTTTGGGATTTTGGAATACATCAGTTAAAGCTCGAGGACAAGGGAGCAAAATACGGCGATGATGCGCAACCCGACTCAGAGATTTCTTTGAACGTTATTACAGGTGTTCAAATGTCGTGCACTATGCGAATTCTTGCGGTGATCTTTGGGCAAGAGGTGAAGGTTCGCATTGATATGAGCAACACACAGCTTCATTAGGGAGGAGGCTGCGAGTTTATTGAAACTTCTTGTAAAGTTACAGACATGGATGAAGGTGGCGGTGGCCAACATGGAGAAGGTGCCGAGCACAAGGATATGTATGAACATTCAGTTGCAAGTGAATGAGGAGTTTTTCAACAAACTTATACATGATTTTCCAAGCAGGCTTTGTGGTGTTGGGCATCAAGTGGTTGATAACTATGTGAGACATTATATGAAATTTCAAAGAGCTGACTATGACATTCTGTACGAAGGACCATCAAATTATGTGGTAGGGACTTCACAAAAACAAAACTCTCTTCTGCATTGTCTACAAGGGCAAAACACAAATGATACCATACTAAAGGCATTGTTAGAAGAGTTTAAAGAAACTTTCAAGAACTGACTGAATTACCCCCAAAGTGCATCCAAGATCATCACAATTCTTTGTTTTTTGGAACTGCCGGTGGTGATGAGACCGTATCGCTACACATCCCTATAGCAAGCTGAAACAGAAACATAATGTACACTAATGATCCAACATGGGATTATCCAAGATAGCCAGACCTTGCTGCCAAGAAGGACAAAATGTGTCGTGTGCGCTTGAACTATAGAGAATTAAACAACAACACTCAAGCCTTTATCCCACTACAGAGAATTAAACAACAAAAGAATGAAGGAAAATTTCTTTATACCCGCGGAGGAAGAACTATTGAATGAACTACACTGTATAAATGAGACCTAAACCAAGTTGCCATTAGATCAGAATGGCTTCCGAGGATGTAACCAAACAGCCTTCAGAAACCACCACGAGCATTTTGAGTCTCCAGTCATGTTGCTTGGGCTAACAAAAGCATAGTCAACATTCCAATCACTAATGAACGAGATATTCCTCTCCTTGGTACTCTACGACGTCATATTGATTTACAGTATGACATGGACTGCGCACCGTACTAGCTATCATCGCCCATCATCATCTGACCTTGAAGAAGGAGAAGTGTGAATTCAGCATAGAGCGGACACACTATCTAGATGACATTATTCAGTGATGTTTGCTGATCCGGAGAAGATTTTGGTTATTATGGAAAGGCCAAAAACGTGAACCACTGGAGCCACATGCGGTTTCTGGGATTGCAGGGTTATGGCTCCGATGTTGATCAATTTACTAAAAAAACACTCGTTCAGTGGACAAAAATAGTGTCAAGGCCTTCAGAATACTCTAGGGGGCTTATCAGAAACACCAAATTTGCATCTGATGCAGGACAAACGTCACACCTGCCTGCTACCCTGGAGTCCTACCAGGGGGCCCACCATGGCGTTGCACCATGGCAGCTTTATCAGGGCCGCGGCCCGTACACCTCAACCCATCCCCAGCCCCACAATAAGGTCGATAGGTTGTTGAGGTCGGGGCTCGATCCCCCGACCTCCTTGATAAAAAACTCTCATGCGAGTTCTCATCACCAACTGATTCGCGGTTCAATTGGTGATGTGAGCGCTGGTGAAAGCCTCTTATCTAGGAGGTCTGGGGATCGAGCCCCGACCTCAACAACTTGTCGCATGATGGTGACTCCATGACGGAGAGCTGGTTGAGGTGTACGGGCCGCGGCCCTGATGAAAGTTGTCTGGTGCTGACTCCAGGTGGGCCCCCTGGTGGGACTCCAGGGTGGCGAACAGGTGTGACGCCTGTGCCGCAGCAACATCTACTAGACTTTTCAGTAGATGCTAGACTTTTCAGTGGAATTTCAAATCATTGTGATTTGTGACGCATTAGGTACATGAATGGGAGTTATGTTATATCAAGAGAGGCCAACCCATAGCATTTTTTGTTGTCGACTGTCCATTAACCACCATGAATTGGCACATGAAAAAGAGCATTAGAATAGCTAAGGAAATAAATCACTAGCACCCTTACCTATGGGCACACAAATTTAAAATCCACAGACTATTTTTTCTTAAAATATCTCTAGGAGCAAAAGTTGGTAACACCCCTCAACAATATTTGGTCAGTACTCAGTAGGTTATTCAGGTACGACTTTTTTGTGGACTACAATACAGACACATTGAATAAAGTTGTTGACACCTCCAGGAGGAATAAGGAGGATGATGGTATAATGTATATGCTTTCTCTCCCCATAGCGGCACTATTTGATGACATACGTGGGAAGATAAAAGGGTCTGGCATAATTACGGCCCTTCGAACCAATAGCATGAATCAAGATTTACAGGACCCGTGAGCAATATGAGACAGGGTGATCCTCTACAAAAAACAAATATATCATTTACTAACTTCTCCCATCACAACAAGTGACCAGAGGATTCCAATAACCTACACATGATGAAGTTCAAAAGACATTTCAGTGTGTTAGAGTTGAATTTTAGTGGAAGAGAATGTGTGATGATATATGTGTCTTCATTACCACGTGCCTGAATTGTCTGCAAAACAAGGCAAAGCAGCAAAGTGTAATGGGGTTGCTACAACTCTTACCAGTTCCTACAAAGTTATGGGCAGACAACTCGATAAACTTCATCGATAGCCTTCCAAAATTCAGGGGAAAGACACTCATCATGGTCGTGGTATATCGTATATCTAAATCAGCTCACTTCATACCCTGATTCACCCATATATTTCCACAAGGGTGGCACAATTTTTTGCGAGCATATTTTCCATCTCCATGGGTTTCCCGAATTCATTGTTTCAAGTAGGGATGCGGTTTTCACTAGTCATTTCTGGTAAGAGTTATTTTTCCTTAGTTAAACAGCATTGGCAATGTCATTCACCTATTCAACCACAGTCAAATGAATAGACGGTAGTTGTAAATTATGTTTTGGGGATGTATCTGTGATCCTTCATAGGAGACAAACCCAAAGAATGGGCAAACTGGTTAGTTTGGGCCGAATATTGGTAAAACAAGTCCAACCACACTGCCTTATAGATTCCATTCAGATTGATCTTCGGTTGGGAACCTCCGTGCCTACCACCTTATACATCTGATTCTGCGCATGTCGATGACGTTCATCAAAGTCTCCTCTAACATGTTATTATCCTAAATATGGTTCGACGGCATTTATTGTTGGCACAAAATCGCATAAAAATAACATTCTCATGGGCTCATTGTCATGTGCGATACAAGGAAGGAGATTGAGTTTGGTTATGAATACACCCATATCAAAAAGGGAAACAATAAGCTCTTGCCTAAATTTTATGGTCCCTAACAAATTACTGAGTGTATCGGTCAGGTGGCCAATCACTGAGACCTTCATGTGGAAGCACAAATGCAAATGCGCCCCAGTCATCTATTGCGCACTCGCATGGTCCAAGGGGTGAAGCAATCGTCCAATGGAATCACCCAATTGAAGAGAAAGCTACATGGGAAACTTGGGAGACGCTGCACAGATTATGACTAGTCCGAGCTTTGAGGACAAGCTCATTCTAGAGGACGACAATGATGTTACAAATATGTTGTGGAGACACGCATAAAAGAGACGGGAGAACGAAGTTGTAGGCCTAGAGCGCCATGGAAACGACTTCACAAATTCCAAATTTTGAGTGCAAGATCGCCTTCACAAATTCCAAATTTTGAGTCTAAGATCGCCTTCACAAATTTTATTTCAAATGTACCTTCGCTTTTTGAGTCTAAGTATCGTGCGCAAATGGGACATCATGTAATTTTGGGACCTCTTATATATAAATAAGAGGGGGAACTAACGAAGATATGCTCACAACCCAAATTGTTTCCCCTAACTCAAAGTCGAGACCCACCTTTGTATTCTCTCATCCTTTTCTCTGATGTTTCCATACCAAGAATCTCATGTTCTTCCTCGATTGGAGGACATGAAGATAATCAACAAAACAACAACAACACTCAAGCCTTTATCCCACAATAGTGGGGTCGGCTAGACATGAAAATAGTCGAGGGAAAAAATTTGCCTCGCCCTCCTTCGATCCTTCTCTATGTTGGACAGTGACGCAATCCTTCGCAAGGACACGCAACAAGACTAACTTTTTTTCTCTTGGTAAAATAACTTTTAATGAAACTAAAATAACTCTCCCTTTCAAACTTTTAAAATAAATACTTATTGGGAAAAAACTATTTGTGAAACGATAAATTCCCTTTTAAATAAACTATTTTTTTCTTAAAGAAGGCATTCATTAGTAGTAAACCAAATGTTAGTACAAATCAAGCATAGTATGTCCTCTCTCTATTTTATTGCTAAATTCAGAGCCTTACATAATATTCTCATAACACATAATACTGGTGTTTTATCACAATCACATTCTTCTAAAGAACCTACATTGATAAAGAGTTGCGTGACACCGAAGGACAAAACATACATGGCCGAGGAGAGCCCAAAGCTAAACCCTTTGGATATTGATGGAGTTGAGAGTCTAAAGCTGGTGAAGGCATGAGAAGATTGAAATCTGACAACATAGAGGTCTCGAGTTCAGCAACAACTAGGAGGGTTTGCAGCTAGTGTCCATGAGAAGGGTATAGAGCTGGGAAGACGTTCAGGTACTAGTACCAATGAAGCAAATTGAAAAGATACATCATTGATGGCGCACTAGTAGTTTGTGCGAGCTTTACACTTATAGGTAAAGTGTATGTATAAGGTTAAATGACCAAAAAGGCCTTACATATCCCCTCAAGTTAGAGGGGTTAGAAGATATTCAACCCACCTAACTTGCACATGAGATAACTGAAATGGATGTTGACATGGGTGTTGAAATGAGTGTGGCGTAGGAAAGTCATCTACCAATTGAATGACAGTAGAAATGGAGCAGTGCGAATGAAGCCCCGTTGAATTAGTTTATGAGTGAACAATCGAACTAGTTCATGGAAGATAGATTTGTCGCAATGTGTAATATTCTCCCAATATAATGTTATTGGTTGATTGTGTGAAGATGTAGCTAACAAACTGAACATAGTAATTGATGTCCGGTCATGAAATACTAGAGGTACATATTCCTTTAGACATGAAATTTTTTGCCAAGTTATCTCTACAATCAAAGATCATCCACATATATTAGAACAATGGGGGAACCAATGAAACCAAGTTTTGTCACGAGAGAGTGATCACAAGTGAAGGTATTATACCCAGTCTCATTTAGTACAACAGAAACTCGGTTGTTGTTTGAGGCTACAGATACATTAAAGGTGAAAAAATGATTATCCTTTTGTTTGCAGCATTAAGGAACGCCATGTATTCCTCCTCCCAATGAAGACCCTCGCACAAGAAAGTGTCATGGATATTAAGTTGATAAACAAACTAATCTTTAACACTAGCAATAACTAAGATACATACACTATGTTGATGGCTATATATGTGAATGACTGATAATTCAGACTCGTGAAAGTAAGCCCTTTGACAACCAAGATCCTTTGTAACGCTCTTTAGTCTTACAGAGTTAAATTTTACTTTGTAGAACAATATACAATTAATTAATTTGGTATTCAGCAGGCAGTGTAGTTATAGTTGTGTGACATTTCTCTATCATTGATCAATTCAAAATCTTGAGTAGCTTGGGTAAAAGTGATGGGCTCAACGAAGCTAAGAAAACCAAAGCATGGTGATATCTAAATATAAGATAAATAAGTGAATGCAGGGTAAGTAGGCCCTGCATCGAGTTCAAATATAGACAGAGAGATAGTGCATAAGTATTACATTGCTAGTATTCAACGTAAGTAGGAGAGATAAGTGTGTGATGGACTGATGGTAAGCAAGGAGGTCATGCAAGTGGTGGAATGGTATAGCAATATAAGGAGATGGATTGTTCAATGGTAGGTGATGTTGTAGGATCATAAGGAGATGCTTGGGAAAATAGGCCATGCGATGAGGAAGGAGTGTTCCAGAAAAAACAGTTATGTCGAAAAGATAAATAGTTGGAATAGTACATGCAAAAGTGGTGGGAATGATGCCAACAATATATAGAGAGGTACATTATGAAATGAGAGCATTATAGTCAAAGATAATATCAAGGGAGATCTATGCAATTTTGGTTTCCAGATCATAAGATACCCCTTCATTCCAAAGGGTAGCTAATTCACGATTTCTATAGCGTATTAAATTTACGTTAATTGGAGAGTGATTGCGAGTAAAGTCAAGACATCCAAAAACCGATAAATTTGTATAGGATAGTTTAGTTCAAATAAGAATCACATAAGATTTATCTCAGAAATGATGAAAGATAATTAATTTGTTTATGAGATATGCAACATGGACAACACAATCATTTAGGTGACTATGAAAATGGAAGGCATGGCCAAGTCAAAGGAGTTGACGATGTTTACATTCAACAACTTCAACTTTTATGAAGTTCCAAAACAATTGGTTTGGTGAATGATGCAAAGGTCGTATGAAGATTCTTAAACAAAAAATATATATCATTGCCACTATGACTTTCACTTGAGAATTAAATCTTCGGTAAACAAGAGCAAGAAAATAATCAAGAGATATTTGGTGTCAACTTTGGCTTTCATAATCAAAACCATGTGCAACAAACATATAACACATGAATTAAACAAGATTGACACTCGCATAAGGTAGAAACCACAAAATTTCCCACATATTATAATATAATAATTCAAAAGTTAAACTAGTCAGAATGGAAGACAAGTGTCCATAGGTAGAGGGCAAATTGTTCATTTATCATAGAAAGGATGAGTAATAAAATTGTTACATTTTGAAAATTGTTGGAGGCTCGATAACAAATGACCAAGTCTCCAATACCCATCATAGACATGACTCGGTCTGTCCTATAAATTTTCACATTGATATGTCTTGACAAACACAAGAATCGGAGAAATGTTACAAATCAATTCAAAGATTTGATAACATTGGAAATTAATGTCAAATTAAAGTTTAAGGATGAAGCATGTAGCAAAGTACTAAGGGAGAATTCTGATGTAAAGTTATGAGTAATGGATAGTTAGGAAGCATTGGGTAGTTGAATAATGAGACATGTCAGACATGCAAGGGAAATGGGAACAAATATGTTAATTTGCTCCATAATCTTGACCAATTTATTTGTTAAAGTGCAGAAGGAAGACATTATCATATCTACAAGTTGGATAGAGGGTAGAGGGTTACTGACTTATTACTTATTGTAGGAGCAGAAGGATTTGAGCATATTAAGAGGGCATGCAAATTATCACGAGCTGAAGTAGTTTGTGCAAGATATCGAAAAACTGATAAATTTGAAGTTCTTAAATTGTGTATGTTGGAAAAGCCCATGTAAAGAGACCCATCATGGAGCTCATTTGTTTATTTTTCTTCTTCTCTCCTCTTTAGTCTCACATCATGTATAAGGATCTCTTCTCTCTTTCTCCCTCCTATAAATATTTATTCATACCTTGTATTTGATTATTGAGAAAGTATATACAAGTTTCAGGTTTTCTTCACATGGTATCAGAGCGAACCGGTCCTCCGTGCGGTTAAGCCCTCTCTAACCGCTGCTTCCCGCGCGGTTAAGCCGTTTTTAACCGTTGCTTCCCGCGCGGCTACGCCGTCTCTAACCGCTGCATCCCGAGCGGTTAAGTCTTTTCTAGGCGCTCCTCCTGCTCTCTCTCGTGGCTTCCACCTCCCTTTCTTCCTCCTCCTCCTGGCCCTCTTATAACTCTCTGTCAGGTGGGGTCATTTTGTTGCGTGCCGGTTCGGTAATGACCAGGTGGACCGGGTTGTTTTGGGTAAGGTGGTTTATGTTAAGTAAGATTAGTTTGTATCCCTCTTAGCTATGTGATATAAATAGCTAAGAGGTAGGGTTTATTTCTTTTGTGTTATTCTGTGGAAACTTGAAGGGAAGGTGCCGGCTGTGGCTGGAGTTCCTAGTTTGGATTCACTGTTCAGAGTTGCTCTTAGGTGAATATTGTATCCTGTTCCGGTTGTTTTTAAGTGATCATTCTACTGCAGTTTCCATTCCATATTCCTGTTTTTCTGCGTGTTCTGCTTCACATCCGGGAGTACCGCATCACTGGTATCAGAGCCAGGTACCAGCTCCTTGTCATGGCACCCTCGAAGGACCTGGTGCACGATGTGGAGGCGCTGAAGGCCTCGCAGGAAACGATGGCCAAGACTCAAGAGGGGATGGTACAGTCCATTCAAGCCCTAACCGAGCAACTCCGCCTCTTCTGCGAGACGGCGCAGATCGGGCGACCTGGCGGAGGCGACAGCCCGGGTTCGGCGGTCCACTATTCCGCCACCGCACCCCCGCCGGGCCACATCTCGACGCGGTTCCGAGCAACTCCGCCTCTTCTGCGAGACGGCGCAGATCGGGCGACCTGGCGGAGGCGACAGCCCGGGTTCGGCGGTCCACTATTCCGCCACCGCACCCCCGCCAGGCCACATCTCGACGCGGTTCTCGCGGTTGGATTTCCCGAAGTTCACCGGAGAGGCGGTCATGGAGTGGCTCTACCGCTGTGAGCAATTTTTTGATATCGATGCCACACCGGAGGACGAAAAAGTGAAGGTGGCGTCGGCACACATCGAAGGCAAGGCGCTGTATTGGCATCAAGCATATATGAATGCTCGCATCACACGTCAATGGCCGCAATGGGAAGAGTACGGGAAAGCCATTGCAGGAAGATTTGGGTCGCTTTTGTTTGATGACCCCATGAGTGATTTGAAGAACCTCCGGCAGAAGGGCTCGGTCCAAACCTACGTGGACGATTTCGATATCCTTCTCCACCGCGTCGACATCTCCGAGGAGTATGCTATCAGTTTTTTCTTGGCCGGGCTCAAGGATGAGATCGAGTTTGCGGTGCGGATGTTCCAACCGAAGACGCTGAGGGAAGTGTGTTCGTTGGCTCGGCTACAAGAACACCAACTCACCGCGACTCACCGGAAGGGCGGGGGAGGCCTCATTGTGGGCGGCCTTGGGAAGGAGAGGCAGCCTCCTCCTATGAAATGGCACTCCAATAGCTTCGGGCAAGGCAACACTTCGGCTCACCTACCGAGCCGGCGGAGTCATCCTCGCTTGACGCCAAAGGAGATGGACGAGAAGCGCAGCAAGGGCCTTTGTTTTTGGTGTGATAGCAAGTTCACCCCGGGCCATCGATGCATGGATAAACAACAATCCTATACCTTGGAGCTCGTACCGGAGGAGGAGGACGGCGATGCTGGCGATGAAGGGGAGGTGGAAGGGGAACCGGAGGACGGGGAAGAGCTCATTATGGTGGAGGACGAGAACCACGAGGGGACGGTGCCACAAGTGTCCTTCCACGCGTTAACCGGCCTCACGCACTTCCACACCATGAGGGTGATAGCCTCATATCAGGGGAAACCCATCAGCATATTCATCGACTCCGGGAGTACGCACAACTTCATTGATGTCAACGCCGCATCAAGGTTACAATGTAAGCTCACTCCAATCCCTATGTTTAATGTTGCGATCGCTAACGGCAGGACAATTGCAAGCGCACACAAGGTGGAGGAGTTCCAATGGCGCATGCAAGGCGTATGTTTCTCTTCGGACATGCTAGTCCTTCCGTTGGGAGGATGTGAGGTCGTGTTGGGCGTACAATGGCTCATCACATTGGGTGTGGTGCATTGGGACTTCAAGAATTTGCAGATGGAGTTCATTAGCCAAGGCCGGAAAATATCATTAAGGGGCTCGCAAAGCACTACTGGCACATGGACCAAACAACAACGTATGCAAAAGTTGATTACCAAAGGCGGGGGACAGTGCAGCATGATGGCGGTGTGCAGCATCGAGGAGCAGCCGACTGAAGGGGAGAAAAGGAACGGCCCGGGCAAGCAGCCGTCATGGTTGGAACCACAGTTGGGGGATACTCGGGAAAAACAGTTAGCCACGGTGTTACATAAATTTCGGGATGTATTCGGGGAGCCAAGAGAGCTACCACCCCGGCGGGGACATGAACATCAAATTCATCTTAAGGACGAAAAGGCGGAGATAAATCTACGGCCCTACCGGCACTCACCATTGCAGAAGACGGAGATTGAAGGGCTAGTCAAAGAGATGTTGGAGGTCGGTACCATTAGACCGAGCGGCAGTCCATATGCGTCACCCGTGGTGTTGGTAAAGAAAACGAACGGGAGTTGGCGACTATGCGTGGACTATCGGAAGCTCAACCAAAATACGATCAAAGATAACTTTCCTATACCGCTTATTGAAGAGCTCATCGATGAACTGCATGGGGCGGTCTTTTCCTCGAAACTCGATTTGAGAGTCGGGTATCACCAAGTGCGGATGGCGGAGGGAGATGTGTACAAGACGGCATTCCGAACGCACCATGGACACTTTGAATTCCTTGTCATGTCATTTGGGTTGACAAACGCGCCTTCAACGTTCCAAAGTTTGATGAACAAGTTATTTCAACCGCAGTTGAGGAAGTACATTCTTGTGTTCTTCGATGATATATTGGTGTTTAGCTCATCTTGAGAAGCTCACTTGGATCACCTAGACGCTACCTTGGGGGTGTTGCGAACACAGCGGCTGTTTTTGAAGCGGAGTAAATGCGGCTTTGGTCTACGAGAGGTCCATTATTTGGGACACGTTATTTCGGACAAGGGCGTCGCGACTGATCCCACTAAAATACGAGCCATGTTGGACTGGCCCATTCCTAACTCCTTAAAGAAGTTGGGGGACCATAGCAAAGCCCCTCACACGACTCTTAAAGGAAGTGCATTTTTCATGGGATGTTGAAGCGGGCTGCGCCTTTGAAAATCTGAAGAAAGCCGTTTCCGAGCCCCCGGTGTTGGCCTTACCGAACTTCGCGAAGCCGTTCACGGTGGAGACGGACGCGTCGGACAGTGGCGTGGGGGCTGTCCTCACACAAGAGAACCGACCTATAGCGTACTTTAGCAAGGCATTGGGGACAAAGAACAAACTACTACCAGCTTATGAGAAAGAAATGTTGGCTATCGTGTTGGCGGTACAACATTGGAGGCACTATCTAGTGGGAGGAAAATTCATTATCAAGACGGATCACCAAAGCCTTCGCTTCCTAACCGATCAAAAACTCGTGACACCGGCACAACAAAAGTATTTGTACAAGCTGATGGGGTATAACTATGTCATCCACTACCGCCAAGGGAAGGAAAATGTATGTGCCGACGCATTGTCCCGCCAATATGAGGGGGTGGCCGGAGAAACGGAGGAGCGGGCGGGTGAGCTATGTGGGCTGTCCATAGTTTCATCGGACCTCATTCAACGCGTCAAGTTGTCTTGGCAAGGCGACGCACGGGTTCACAAGATAATCGAGCAAAAGGAGATGGATGAGTCAGCAAAACCGGATTATACTTGGCAACACGGCATTCTCAAAAGGAAGGGGAAGCTACTCATAGGCGACGATGCTGCCCTCAAACAGCAGCTCCTACATATCTACCATGATGGGGCGGTAGGCGGCCATTCCGGGGTAACCGCCACATACCATCGGCTTAAGAAGATGTTCTATTGGAAGAGGATGAAATCGGATGTGCATACATATATTCAACACTGCACGGTGTGCCAAAAATGCAAATCGGACAACCAAAGGCCGGCGGGGTTGTTGCAGCCCCTCCCCATACCGGAGCGTGTATGGCAAGATATCTCACTAGACTTCATCGACGGGCTACCCAAGAGCAAGGGGAAATCCACCATCTTTGTGGTCGTGGATAGGTTGAGCAAAAATGCGCACTTCATGGCAATGTCTCACCCATACACGGCCGAGAGCGTGGCACAAGTCTTCATGGATGCAGTCTTCCGTCTACACGGGTTACCGGCATCGATAGTAAGCGATCGGGGCGCGGTATTTGTGAGCACATTTTGGCAAGAGATGTTCAAGACGTTGAAGGTGCAGTTGAAGCTATCGTCGGCCTACCACCCGCAAACCGACGGGCAAACGGAAGTTGTGAACCGGTGCATTGAGGGGTACTTACGGTACATGTGCTTTGAGCGGCCACGGGGATGGGCCGAGTGGTTACCGTTGGCGGAATGGTGGTACAACACCACTTTCCACAGCGCCATTCGTATGACGCCGTATGAAGTGGTATACGGTCAGGAACCGGTGGTGCACATCCCCTAGTTGGAGGGAGCCACGCGGGTGGGAGAGGTGGACCGTTCTCTCGCAGCAAGGGAAAGAGTGATAGGCATCCTGAAGCACAATCTGGCACAAGACCAAAACCGGATGAAGGTTCTTGCAGACAAGCAAAGGCAGGAACGCCACTTGGAGGTGGGCACATGGGCGTATGTGCGCCTACAGCCGTATAGGCAAACCAGCCTAAGGAGCCATGGGGCTCAGAAACTTGCTCAAAAGTACTTCGGGCCTTTCCGAGTCGCGAAAAAAATCGGGACGGTGGCTTACAAACTACAACTTCCGGAGGACGCCAAGATTCATCCAACCTTCCACATTTTGCAACTCAAGGAACACAGAGGGGCACCACCTCTAACAGTGGTGGCTCTACCGGAGACCGTCAATGAGGAGGGCAACCTCCTAGTGGAACCCATGGCGGTGTTAGCTCGTAGAATCATTCCGAAGAATGGGAGGGTGGCCACGCAATTGTTGATTCACTGGACAAACGGCAGCAGGGATGACGCAACATGGGAGGATCTCGAGGGGCTGCGGAGCAGGTTCCCAAATTTCGTTCCGTGAGGACACGAAACTGCTGAAGGAGGGAGTATTGTTGCGTGCCGGTTCGGTAATGACCTGGTGGACCGGGTTGTTTTGGGTAAGGTGGTTTATGTTAAGTAAGATTAGTTTGTATCCCTCTTAGCTATGTGATATAAATAGCTAAGAGGTAGGGTTTATTTCTTTTGTGCTATTCTGTGGAAACTTGAAGGGAAGGTGCCGGCTGTGGCTGGAGTTCCTAGTTTGGATTCACTGTTCAGACTTGCTCTTAGGTGAATATTGTATCCTGTTCTGGTTGTTTTTAAGTGATCATTCTACTGCAGTTTCCATTCCATATTCTTGTTTTTTGTGTGTTCTGCTTTACATCCGGGAGTACCGCATCACATTTCCCCTTACCGCGCGGTTTCTTCCTGTCTACCATCTCCTCTTTCAACTCGCTGCGCGATCTCCTTGTCTACTCGCTTTGTCGCCACGGTCTCCCCTTCTCACCGCGTGCTTCTTCTACCCGCCTTCTCGCTGCGGTATCTCTTTTTCCTTTCGCCGCGACTTCTCTAGTCGTTGCGGCTTCTCTAACCGTTGCGGGCTCCGCATCTTGGTCGCGGCCTCCTTTCTTGTCGTTGGTGTGTTGTCACCGTGACCATGCGGTCTTCTCGCGCGGTTTCTTTGTTGCTTGGTCGCTGCGACTTCTTTAATCGCTGCGGTTTCTCCTCTCTGATGCGGGTTCCGCATTTTTGGTCGCGGCTTCTTCATTGCCGCTGGTGTGTTGTCATCGTGACCGTGCGACTTCTCCTCTTCTCTAGTCGCGGCGCACGGCTTCTCCTCTCTAACCGCTCTGCATCTTGGTCGCGGCCTCTTCCTTGCAGCAGGTGTGTTGTGACCGAGACCGTCCGGTCTTCTCGCGCGGTTTATCGTGCGACCTATTTTCTGCTCGATGTTCTGATCGCCCGATCTGCACGCGCGGTCTCCTCTCTAGTCGTTGGTCTTCTTGCCGCCGATCTAGCCGCCTGACCGCCGTGCCATGGGGTCCTCTCTTGATTCTACCGGACAGGCGGCTTCCTCTCCTGCAGATCGTCCGGCCCTTGTTCATGAACTCCGGGATGAATTGCGGATCACCACTATTTCTTTAACAGGCAAGAACTTTATGGAGTGGGTGCACTCTGTTCGCCGAATTTTTCAGTCCAAAGGCTTTCTACATCACTTGACCCAAGTTGTTCTCATTACTCCTACTGAAGACTGGTTGTGCAATGATGGTCGAGTTCAAACTTGGCTCATCAACTCCCTTGATGGCGAACCTTATCGCATGACCATGTATCACGAGACGGCTAAGGCGATGTGGGATGAGCTTCATTCTTTCTATTATGCCAAAGATAGTCTTCAGCACCTGTATGACATCATAACAGGTCTTCAGACTCTTGACGTTGGTGGGGCAGCCGACCTCACCTGCTTTGTCGCTCGGGCCAAGACTCTGGTTTAAGCCTGAATTCAACATCAACCTCCTACGATGGATCTTGTTGCCCAACATGCCCAAAAAGAAGTCGTCTGTGTTGTCATGATGATGGCTCTCGGGACGTCCCGCCTCATCTTTAGAGCGTTCGGGCTTAGATCCTCTCCTCTGCTGCTATTCCGTCACTATCAGATGTGTGCTCCATGTTGCTCAAGGTCTCACCACCTCCTGACAGTTGTGGACCTCCGTCACCGGCCCTCCTTCAGCAGAATTCTGCGCCCTTACTGCCTCTCCCTCCTCCTGCTCATGGGGGACGTTCAGGTTCTCGGGCCAGAGGTCGGGGTGGCCGGCCACGACCTAAGTGTTCCTTCTGCGGTAAGGACGGCCACCTTGAGGCCACTTGCTACCACAAGCATGGGCTTCCTCCTCGCCCGCTTGCTGTTGTTGCTGTCAACGACTCATCTGTCACTCATACTGACCTTGAAGAGATCCGGCTTCAGCTCCAACAACTTCATGGTCTGCTCAGCCGCCCGCCTGCCTTCGTTGCCTCCACTGCCTCCATCTCAAATGAAGGTATCACTTGTCTCTCCACTAGTCCATGCTGGATAGTGAATTTTGGTGCCACTCATCACATAACCTCCCTGCGGCCACATCAGTACTTGGATTCTCATCATCCTAAGTGTATTACAGTGACCAATGGGGATACTGTTCTGGTCTCCGACTCTGCTGATATCCCTCTCACTTCTTCTCTATCCCTACGCTCGACTATTCATGTTCTGGGCTCCCCGTTTAATTTACTTTCTGTTGGTCGTCTCACTGCCGATTTGAATTACTCTGTAACATTTACATCTTCTTTTCTGATACATGATCGACAGACGCGGAATACCATTGGTAAAGGACGACTGCAGAACGGGCTCTACCTTCTTGAAGACTCTCCTACTATCATCTCCTCCGTCGATTGGCATCGGCGTCTTGGGCATGCCCCTCTACCTATCCTCCAGAAAGCTCTACCAGATATATTTCTCCCTCCTTTTCAGTGCGAATCTTGAATTTTTGGCAAACAGTTCCGTTCATCTTTTCCATCTCATTGTACTCGGAGCTCTGCTCCTTTTATTTTAGTACACTCTGATATCTGGGGTTCGTACAAAATCACTAGATTTCTGAGTATCGCTATTTTTTAACTTTTATTAATGATTATTCTCGGATGAAGTGGCCATATTTACTCTGTTATCGCTCCGAGCATCCCCGTGTCTTACGGGCATTCCTCCTTGAGACCCGCACGCAATTCTCCGCGAAAATCAAAACTCTTCACACAGATAATGCTCGCGAATGCACTAGCCACGAATTTGAGACTCTCTGCTCTGAATTTGGGGTCATTCACCAAACATCATGTGCATATACCCCTCAACAAAACAAACTCGCGGAACGTAAGAATCGACATCTGTTTGACGTTGCTCGCTCTCTCGTGCTTCACACGCAGGTCTCAAAAGCTCATTGGAACTTTGCGCTTTCAACGACATGTTATATGATTAACCGTCTCCCCTCCCTCATACTCCACAATGTCACTCCGTTCAGCCTCCTGTTCCCCTCCACTCCGTCATTCTCTCTCACAGCCCGCATCTTTGGTTGTACTTGCTACATTGACATTCTTAGTCCGTCCACGAACAAGTTGGATCCCAGGGCGGCCAGACACATCTTCGTTGGCTATTCACAAACTCAGAAAGGCTACGCGTGCTACTCTCCTGCTACTCGCAAGGTGACTATTTTTGCTAATGTTACCTTTCGGGAGGATCTTCCTTTCTTCTCTGCTCCAGATCCAACTCCTCTACCACCACCCGTCCTACGACCTGTCATTCTCGTTACCACTGCTCCACCGCCACCAATTCATGACGCGAATCTCGTTCTTCCCAAGCCGCCTATAATCCGTGTCTACACTCGTCGCCATCCTCGCTCTGTTGCCCTAATGTTGTCGGCTTCAACTTCTGATGCTCCGTGTCCTGCTGATCCGGCACTAGAATCAACCGCTCATCCCTTGGCGAACTATGTATCCTTATATCGCATATCCTCAAATACGCAAACATTTGTCACTTTATTATCCTCAATTTCTGTACCTAACTCTGTGCAGGAGGCTCTCTAACATCCTGGCTGGCAGGCAACCATGAAAGAAGAAATGACAGCTCTCTGCGCTAACCAGACATAGAACCTGGTACCTCTCCCTACCGGCCAGACAAATGTTGGGTGTAAATGGGTCTTGGTCATCAAACAAGCTCTTGATGGGACAATTGACCGTCTGAAAGCCTGACTGATGGATCGGGACTTCACTCAATAGCAAGGTCTCGATTATGAGGAAACATTCGCTCCAGTAGCCAAGCTCAACGCCGTTCGTGTCCTCCTCTCCGTGGTTGTGCATCGCCAATGACCCTTACATCAACTAGATATCAAGAATGCATTTTTGAATGGTGACCTCCAGGAAACAGTCTACATGCAGCAACCTCCCGGGTTTGAGACCACGGAGGAGTCTCAAGTTTGTCATCTTAAGAAGTCCATCTATGGTCTCAAACAATCCGCTCGGGCATGGTTCAATAGATTCAGTAAGGCATTTCGGGAAGTCGGCTTTACTCGGGGCTAAGCAGACTTCTCTCTATTCACTAGACATCGGACAACAAGAACGGTTCTTCTGTTAGTATATGTTGATGATATCTTAATCACTGGAGACGACTCAAAGGGAATCCAGGAGGTCAAACAGCATCTTAGCTCCGTCTTTCAAACAAAAGATCTGGGGCACATTCGATACTTCCTTGGTCTTGAGGTAGCGAGATATCCGGATGGACTTGTCCTCTCCCAACGGAAGTATTGTCTTGATCTCCTTCAAGATGCTGGCTACTCGGGATGCAAACCGACTACTACTCCAATGAATGCAAATTATAAGCTATGTGTGCATGCTTTCGATACAGATCTTCCTCTCCAAAATCCTGAATACTATCAACGACTTGTTGGAAAATTGATCTACCTAACGGTCACATGACCGGATATATCCTTTGTTGTTGGGGTGGTCAGCCGGTTTATGCATGCTCCTCGAATATCTCACTTTCAAGCCGTCGAACGCATCCTAAGATATCTTAAAACAGCTTCGGGTCAAGGGCTGGTATACAAAACCTCATCCTCTACTTCAACGTTGGTTGTGTATTCTGATGCAGATTATGTTGGTTCCTTGGATGATCAGCGGTCAACCAGTGGTTTTTGTACCTATTTTGAAGGTCATCTTGTTACCTGGCGGAGTAAGAAACAAGTCGTGGTTGCTCGATCCTCAGCTGAAGAAGAATACTGATCTATGACATCTGTTGTCTCTGAGCTCACGTGGCTTGAAAGTCTCCTCGCCGATTTAGGAGTAAAACTTCCCTCACCAGTCATCCTATTATGTGACAGTCAAGCGTCTATACACATAACAAAGGACTTGGTTGCTTAGTGGTGCAAAAGAATCATGGAGGCCTCGAACAAACTTCATCCTTTGGCCATGCTATAAATAGAGAAGTAAGCTCTTTGAGAAATCACCAACTATATTGCATCATCAAAGATTCTTCAACCTTAAAGTAGATTGTGACTAAAAACATTTTGTTTCCTGTTGGGTTGAAAGAAACAATTCCACAAGTCGGACCAAATATTAAATACCAACATCATAAATGACATTGCTGGTGAGAGTGGGAGTGAGAGAGGAAAGAAGCCATGATGTAATCATGTCATTGTTATTGTCTCATTAGATGATGTGAGCGGAGGAATGGATATTGCTCCATCAACAAGACCTAACTTATTATTTATCTTAATGCCATCTTTACGAAATGACAAAGTAGAGTAGTTGTCCCCATTCGACAATGGAGAAATAGAAATAAATAACAACCATAGATAGTATAATGAGTTATAACGCCAACAAGAAGTGTAGGGTTTGGTTATTGTGTCGAAGCATGAGCATATAAAGAGAAAATATGGTCATAAGATATAGAAGAACAAAGGGTACCCCGTACCTAATGAAGTAGAGCGACGAAGTGAGCAAGATAAAACATTTGAAGCCAATGACATAATGGAGAACTTTAGTCCAGTAATGGGGAGGAGGGTTTGAAGCCTGTGGATGTAAGAAGAAATGGAACTAGGAAGTGGACCGAGTTAAAAGACTAAACCAACACATTAAAAAGATAATGCTTTGATGGAGAACAAGTAGCGAATATATCGTTGTATGAGGTTGAAAGACAATATATCCCTTAAGAAACATTACTTAAAATTTTAACTTCAACGTAGTCATTTAAGACATCTTATTTTTTCCCTAAAATTATTTTAAAAAAATTCTCAAATATCTTATAAAGTAATACATAATTAGTTGAACAACAAGTGACCTTATACCATCACAAACATCATACATACAATCTCATATCAAATTTTTGATTTACTATGATCCACAAATAAGACCAGTGATGCTCTATGGTTCTGAGTGTTGGGCAGTGAATTGAGTACATGAGCAAAAAATGAGAGTTGCGAAGATGAGAATGCTTAGGTGGATGTGTGTGCACACAAGACTGGATAAAATTAGGAATGAATGTATCAGGGATAAGACAGGAGTAGCACCAATTGCAGAGAAGATGCGAGAAGCTCGACTAAGATGGTTTGGACACGCCCAAAGGAGACCATTACAGGGACCTATTAGGCGTTATGAGAGTCTAGCCACTAGGCATGTTAAACGAGGGAGGGGTAGACCAATAAAGACTTGGAATGAAACTATAAGGAAAGACATGATATACTTGAGCATCACCAATTGTATAGAAAGATGCGAGAAGCTCGACTAAGATGGTTTGGACACATACAAACAAGACCATTAGAGGCACCTATTAGGCATTGTGAGGGTCCCGTCATTAGGCATGTTAAAAAAGCGAGGGGTAGACCAATAAAGACTTGAATGAAACTATAAGGAAAGATATGATGTACTCAGGCATTAGTAAGATTATGATTAAAGATAGGGCACAATGACTACAAAAGATTCATATAGAGGACCCCACTATAGTGAGATAAAGGCTTGAGTGTTATTGTTGTTACCTGCATACTCACAGATGAACTCCCCTCTGCACAGCACCTGATCAGCATGCAAACCCCAGCCCTTCTTCAAGTCTCTGACGATTTTAAGCCGAACCTGAATCCCTTTCTGCGTAATCCGATTGGCGCATTCCAATCCGCACAAGCAATCCGCCCCGCACTCACTCAGAGATCCCATCCCCATTCCGCCGCCTCCATCGAAGCCTGAACAAGAACATTCGTCTTCGAGCGAGCAATCGGCGCACTCACATCCAGAGAAGAGGCTGGTTTCTGCGGCAGAGGAGATGAAAACATCAGTGGAGGACGGGTTGGCGGCGACGGGCGGTGAGGAGATTCCGCCCCAGGGCTGGGAGGAGGTGGGAAGGGAGTAGAAGGAGAAGCGAGAGTAAAGGAAGTAGAAATAGGGGCGTGAATCGGAGGTGGAGTTGCAGAAGGGGATGGGGTAGGTCTCCAGACCGCGGGCGGCGTCGGCGACGCGGCGGGATGTGACGGCGTCGGCGACGACGCGGAAGGAGCGGCAGGTGGAGGATACGGCGGAGAGGGCCGGGGGAGGGAGCCAGGGAAGGACCAGCTCTGCCCAGTGCTCCATATTTTCTGCATTGGTGCTCTTCTTCTTCGTCTGCGCCATTATTTCCCAATAATCATCGTTGGGTTGGACACTTCCAATAGCTTATTTATACTATATTAAAAATAATTATGTTGGTCTGCAGATAAAGGTGAATCGCTAAGGAGAACTGAATTGTCATTGCAGCTCTGCTTTACCCGCCCTTTGCAATTCCCATCATGTAGCATCCGCGGAAAAATATACATGTGCACGGGTTCGGGTGTGTTTTAAGGTGGGGTCCGTCACTGCAGGTCTGTAAGTGCGAGTGACAGACATGAGCCTCCGCTCCTCGCGACCCGCACGATAGTACCTGACTCATGGCGGCGGGCTTCGCAAGCCCCCAACGGGCTTCTTTGTTATGCTGCTTGAGACTTCAATACGAAGTGAAAAGGAGGACCAAGTGAGGAATCAAATTAGAAAGTGAAACACAGAGGAAATGGAGTTTTTACCTAGATTCAGGGTCTGTTTGTTTCGGCATTGGCGTTGGCAAAAGGAGCTGTGAGAATGGAGCTTTAAGAATTGAGCTGTGAGAATGAAGTTTTTTTAAAATGGAGAAACAGTTTGGTAAAACAGCGGTGACAGAGCTGTTCAGAATGGAGAAACAGTTTGGTAAAACAGCGGTGACGTTTCTGTTAATTTGTATGATCTTATTCAACATTTAATTCATATACGATAAATATACCGCTCATGTTAAGCTCAAGTTTTTTAGTTACTGAAATAATAAAATACCTTAAATATCATAAGCAAATAACATGTCTCGTGAATGAAAGCAAGAAACATTATCGCAGATCTCTGCCTTCGACTCGCAAATTTGTGCATCACCTGTAAATTACGACCAATTAGAAATGCAAAAATACAAAATTTTAAATTGAGTTATGAGAAATAAGGGAATTTTAAATACCTATTTGCACAATGTATTAGATCAGCAATTGCATCTCGTAATGTGTGCATCTCTGCTGTCCCTACACCAACACTCCTACTCTGACGCATGTCAATGGATCCACGTCGGTCTGTTCTAATTTCATTGACCTCTGGATATATCAAATTATCATCTTCCAATAAAATATTTTTTGGTGGCAAGATACTGAAGAACTATGACATGCCAAATTTCTGAAAATCAGGAGGCAAAAGCTTCCAGCATGAAGCCATAGTACTGACTTCAGGTTACATAAACAATATAAATAATTATTGTTCCTTTTCATTTATTGATGCATTGAGGTAAGATATATTTTGGTTAGCCGCAACTTTACAACAATGATAAATTAATTCTCATACTTGAGACTAATTGGGAGTAGTTCTATGTATCACAAATATATCAAAGATGATGTTTTAATCTAACATAGAGATTCACTTATTTTGCAAGAGTTTTTTTATGCAAATTGGATTGGATCTGGATCTCTCAATGAAATAAAATACAACGGTGGACATTGTGTTTCATTGGGAGAACACTAAGCACAGGAAAGTTGAAAAAAAAGACTGCCATGGCTCAGTATAGATTAGGAGCTTCTTTGAAATTTATAAATTTCAGTATTTCATGAGCATACCCTTCACATCAACATTTGCTATATCATTTTGTTAAAGATGAATGAGAAAATAGAATCATTACTTTCTTGCAGGTTCGACCTAAAGATAAAATGATTTTACTGAATCATTACCGCCAAAGAAACTTCAAACAGTCAAGAGCAAACTTGGCTTCGATGTATCTACACTCCTTACAAGGAACAACACTTATGATACCTATGCGAGAACCAGAACAGCATCTGGTATGATCCAAACATCAACCACACAAAACTAATGAATTAGGGAAAAGAAGAGGTACTTGGCTATAAGAAACCATGATCAAGTTTCAGATCCTATGGTCATTATAAATTATCCATTTAATACATTATAACTAATTTTTATCAGATCTTATAAAAAACGGATCTGTTGCTAAAATGAATCAAACAATGCTATAAAAAACCATGATCAAGCTTCACCAGCATCGGATCTGGTGCTACGGTAAACTGCCGGAGAAGAGGAGGAGAGGGGAATGGTCGGATCTGGTGCTAGGGTAAACGACCGGAGGAGAAGGAGAGGCGAATGGACAGATCCGGTGCCGGTGAGCTTCACCGGCACCGGATCTGGTGCCGGCGTCGTCAAGCTGCGGCTTCTAAGGTAAACGTCTGGAGGAGGAGAAGAGAGGAATGGATAGATCCGGTGCCGGCGAGCTTCACCGGCACCGGATCTATTGCCGGCATCGCCGTCAAAGCATCAGCTTCTGGGTTACACGACCGAAGAAGGAGGAGAAGAGGGGAGGAATTACCTGTCGAACGATCGCCGTGTGCAGGTTGCCGCGAGCATTGAGACCGGAGCGTTGAAAAGGAGACCCGCAGCGGCTGTTGATAAAGCCCGATCAACGGAGGAAGTCGAAGCAGCGTTGCTGTGGGAACGCCAAAACAAACCGGACAGAAAATAAAAAGGCGTTGAGGTGGTAATGGAACGGAGCAAAATCGTTCAAACAAACAGACCCTCAGCGTTTAGGCATAGATAGATGAACTGACATTGATATGGCTGCCTGAGAGATGCCAGAGGTAGGTCGATGCGTTGTCCGGTGGGTGCGTTATGAAGTTGGTGTTGAGGTATATTGAAATAAGTGTGACGGGTGTTTAATGGGTTTCGGTTAGGATCCGATAGAAATCCAACAACCCGTAGTCGGGTATTTAGGGTTTGCCTATAAATACTCATGCTAGGGGCAACGAGTATATCGTTCCAAACTTGACGGTCACGCAGATGCTTCGAGCACACTCCAACATTCTCGAAGGGTTATTTCATTTTGCCCCAGCCCCCGCTCCCGTGGCCGTTTTCTCTCGTTCACGATTTTTCTTCATCGCCGCCACCGCTTTGATCGTTGTTGTCGATCGGGATCAGTAGAAGATCACGAGTTGCTTGAATCTGGTCATCGTTTCTCAATCGGAAAAAGGGGCACCCGCAGATTTCCTGCCGCCATTCGCGTTTTTAGCCGCTGGAATTTTTCGGACGCCGTCGTTTAGATCGGGAAGAAGATCGCAAAGAAGACGTTCCCGTCGCGAGGAAGGAGGAAATCCCTACTCGAGAATTCTAGCGTCGTTGCTCTAGTTTTCTCGTTCGTTTTGGCGAGATCGCCGCCGCTAGCTCCTGCGCGAAATCGCGTGTTTTCCCGTCGTCGGCCCTCTTCATCTCGCCGTTGACTTAGGGGCAGCGGATGATCAGAAGATCTGTGCGGCGCTCGATTGAAGAAGATCGGAAGGCAAGCCACCCACGTCTATCGCGAATCCCAACCACCGGAGGATCACGCTTCTCCCAGCATCGCCAGTTTAGAAGAGAATCGCAAATATATTTTCTCATGTTCCCAGATCCAGTTTTTTGTTGTCGAACCAGTTGATTTGGGCGCTTCTCTAGTCGATCAAGAGTTCCAACTCTCTTCTCCCTGGTTGCACCAAGAGAGTCGGCGGCCAAGGAGTCATCCTCATCTTGTTGATTTTCTTTTTGTTTTGGCAAAAGAGTGTACTGCACTCTCTCTACACCACTCAGATCAAATCAGTCCTCTTAATTTGATTAAAAGACTCTGTCAAGATTACGGTCTTTGTCAAGAAGTGCATTTGTGCAACTCAATAGAGAATCTCTTGCTTTCACTGAGGATTGGCGCTAGGAGAAGCAAACAAACAAATTTTCTGGATTGCATCTAAAGAATTCACCGTCATCGGCTCGCTCAGGTGATTTCTTTTTTATTTTACTGCTTTTGTTCTAGGTTTCTAGTGGCGCTCCAAGTCATTTAGTAGGAACCCACAATGTCAAAAGGGAATTCTCCCGTGTTGATGATCAAGCTGGAGAAATTCTCCAACTCAGAGTTTAGTGCCTGAAAGAGGAATACGTAGTTCGGCATGAAGTTCATGAATATCTTCTACACCGTGCAAACCGACTTTGAATCCTTTAAATGAGGAGAAGATGAGGATCAGTGGATCAATTATGAAGACTTCTGTCGTGATTACATCTTGTATTGTCTCTCAAACAGACTTGCAGAGACGTACAACGAGTTGAAAACTGCAAAGGAGATCTGGGACGCACTGGAGGAGCAGTTTTGAGAGGAAGAGAACATGTCCAAGATGCACCTGGTGGACAAGTTCATGGCCTTCACTTTCATAGAAGACAGAGAGATTCTTCCTCAAGTTGCTGACTTTAAGAATCTCGTGGACAAGCTGAATAATGAGAAATCCCTTTGCCAGATGGGTTCGTTGTAGGAGCGATAATTTTTAAATTACCTTCGGCATGGTATTCTTTTAAGACTGAAATGTATCAGAAGAAAACGCAGGTGAGTCTGAAAGACCTCAAGCGCTTCATATGCATTGAGGATGATAACCGGACTAGGCACACTTTATAGACGATTAGCAAGCAGACCTTTGTTGTTAATATGCTCATATATCCTAAGCGCAAGCCCATGCCTAGAAAGACCAGACCACCAGTCAGTGCACCCACAGTTGCTGCCACCGGTAAAAAGATTAAAAAGTTCAAAGAAAAGTGTTACAACTGCAACAAGTGGGGTCACTGCGCTTTCAAGTGCAAGCAGCCCAAAAGAGGCGAATCCAGCACACCCATGACTGATAACAAAACCAATATGATTTATCAGACTGCGCTTACCGACTTTGTTGTCATGGTCGGAAAGGGGAAGACCAGTTTAGAGTGGTGTCTCGATTCAGGTGCTACTTGTCATGTCTGCAATAATTCTGCGCTTCTGAAAGATGTCAAAAAAGTTAAAGAGACTGTCACTGTTGCTAATGACACTGTAGCTGATGTGCTGAGGGTGGGAAATGCTACTCTGACTCTTTCTTCAGGTACGCATTTAGTTTTAAAGAATGTTAAATTTATACCTCTTTAGCTGCTAATTTAATTTCTATTAGTTTGTTGTGCAATGCGGGTATGTCGTTTAACATTACTGGTGGCTGAGTAACCCTTATAGTTCACTCACATTATTTTGATTGTGCTTGTGTTGTCAATGAGATGTATAGGATGAGTCTAAAAAATGAAGTAGTAAATCAGGTTAGCTCAAATTTGATAGATCCTAAGACTTTACATGCAAGACTAAGACACGTGAATTATAGAAAACTGCTACTACTAGCTAAAACTCATAACATTCCCTTAGACACAATCATTAAGTTTGACAAATGTGAAATTTGTGCTCAAACTAAGATAACTAGAATACATTTTCGTCAGATTTCTATGAGCACATAATTGCTAGAGTTAATACATTCTGATATTTGTGACTACAAAAGTTTTGTCACCCAAGGAGGTCGGAAGCATCTGATAACTTTTATCGACGACTACTCTAGATTCGGTCACATTTACCTACTTAAATCTAAAGATGAAGCTTTTGAAAAATTTCGTATTTTCAAAAATAGGGTTGAAAATCAACTGGACATGAAAATTAAAAGGCTAAAGAGTGATAGAGGAGGCGAATACGTGTCGGGAGAGTTCAGAGATTTTCTTGTCAACAATGTCATAATTCCTCAAATGACTGCTCCGTATTCACCACAATCTAACTGTATCGTTGAGCGGAAAAATAGGACTTTAATAGAAATGTTGAATTTTATATTGTTGACTGCTGGCTTGCCTGTAGCCTATTGGGGTGAAGCCGTCCTCACATCAAATCACATTTTTAATAAAGTACCTCATGCAAAGTTGACTAAAACAACCTATGAGCTTTGGTTTAAGAGACCTCGTAGATTTGACAATCTTAAGACCTGGGATTGTATCGTTTATGTTAGGATATCAGACGCAAGAAGAGCAAAGATTGGACCTGGGACGAAAAACTGTGTCTATTTAGGATGTGCAGAGGATAGTGCTGCAGACAGAATTTTTAGGTCTCTCGACTAATACTATAATAGAATATAGAAATATGGTTTTCTTCGAGGATAAGTTCCTTAAGGATAAAAATCTAACGCTAACAGGTCTTCCAGTCACTACTACTGAGCCTATTGTTGAGCTAAAAATGAGAAATCCTGACACTGAGCCTATAGACACTAGTGATTTAGCATTTAAAAGGTTATCTAATAGAGAACGAGTGTTTAAATCTTTGGTACAGACTTTGTGACTTACCAAGTGGAAGTTGATCCATCAACCTATAAGGACGCGATGCGATCTAGGGATTCTCTGTTATGGAAAGAAGTCATAGATGATGAGATGAATTCTCTACTATAAAACCACACTTGGACTTTGCTCAATTTTCCTAAAAGGGCTAGAACCATTGGAAGTGAGTGAGTTATGAAGAAGAAGCTTAATCCTGATGGGAGTATCGCTAAATACAAAGCACGTCTAGTTGTCAAGGACTACACTCAAGTGAGTGGTATAGACTACTTTGATATATACTCACATGTTTATCACATTGCGATAATTAGGATTCTTCTCGCGTTAGCATCTATTGAGCATTTTGTTTTTCATCAGATGGATGTCAAGACTGTATTTTAAAATAGAGATCTGACTGAGGAGATCTATATGCACCAACCTGAAGTGTTTGTCGTAGAAGGTTTAGAGAATAAGATCTATAAGCTGATTAAGTCACTATACGGATTGAAGCAAGCACTACAATTGTGGCACGAGAAATTTGACACTTGTGTTAAAGACTTGGGCTTCAAGTCTAATCTATCAGATAAATATCTGTATGTAAGAACAAGTTCAAATAAAGTCGCAATTATATGTTTGTATGTTGACGACATGCTAATTCTGGGCATTGATCAGTCTGAGGTGGAAGGCATGGAAGTTACTTTGGCGACTAAATTTAGCATGAAAGACTTGGGAGTGGTAAAGACCATCCTAAGTATGGAAGTGAACTTCACTAGAAATGATATTACCCTAAGTTAGAGTCAATACGTTAGAAATCTACTATAAAAGTTAGGTTACATTATTAGCAAAAAAGCTGAGATTCCATATGAATACAACAATAGACTGAAACTGAATGAAGGTTCACCTATTAGATAGTTGGATTATTCCAAACTCATAGGCAGTCTCATGTATGCTACAACATTCACTAAACCTGACATAGCTTTTACGATCGACATGTTGAGCAGAGTCACTAGTAACCCTGGGAAGGACCACTAGGATGTCTTAGACAGGCTAATGAGATACTTAAATATACTGAAAAGTATATTTTATGTTATAATGGACATTCTCTTGTGCATGAGGGGTATTCTGACGCCACATGGTGCTCAGAAATTACTAATTGCAGATCCACTTGTGGTTTTGTGTTTACCCTAGATGGAGCAGCAGTAGCTTGGAAGTCAAAGATGTAGACATTCATTGCACTATCCTCTATGGAATCGGAACTCTATGCTCTCGCTTCAGCTGGAGAAGAAACAGAGTGGATAAGAGATCTGATAATGGATATTCCAATGACGAGTCTGAAAATGCACTCTATTTAGATTTATTATGACAATCAAACAACAAAGACCATTGCTACAAATACGTTGTTCAATGGAAAGCGAAGGTAACTAAGGATGAAACATGTCTGGTTGATCTATCTCACTAGTCAGGGGATAATCTCTCTTTTGGACGTGAGATCAAAAGATAATGCAGTAGATGTCCTTACCAAGGGCTTATGTAAGGTTCTAATAACTAAAATATTGGGAGAGATGAGATTAAAATCTATTTAGGAGAACTTAATACTTTGCTTATGTTTTAAATTTTAGAACCGTAGTCTGCTTACATTCAAGCATCTAGAGTTGAGTACACTGAAGTATTTCATATATTATCTGATTAAAGTTAGAGATGATTAGTTGTCAGTCATTCCAAACTTGATGACTTGCGCAATTATTTTTTTCAAAGCCTGAATTGGGTATCATTCAAAAAAAGAATACTGAAGTTGCTGATATGAGTTCTGATGTTATGATTATTAATTATATCATTCCAAACTTGATGATATAATGGTCACAACTTATTGTATCATTCCAAACTTGATGATATAACATAATTGTGAAATAGTGAATAATAATTTTAATAATTGATGGAACATGATTTGATTCTAGGAAATCAATTTTATAATTTTGTGTAAATTAGATAAAGATACTGATATACGATTTTTTTCTGCTTAGAGTATTACGTTCTTTTACTGCTATAACTAATAACTTTAATTTTTTGATTGACACATGTTAGAATTTATAGAGATTTGTCTCATGACATTCTTTTGGTATTTTGTTTGCAGATCAAATAGAGATTGGAGGAGAGAAAATTGATTTTGACCTGGATGAAGATGATCTGTTGTTTGCGTAGATCAATTTTTCAGTTTGAGTTTTTCTTTCAGATTTCCTACTACTATGTTTGGGACTATGTGTTTGAGTTTAGACATTTTGTATTCTAAAACTCATATTTATGTTTTCTGAAAACTTATTTTTGGTCGTTATTAACTCTTGTTTAAGTAACATGTACTGTATCAACACCTATTTATAATATAGGAGGAGATTGTTGAGGTATATTGAAATAGGTGTGACGGGTGCTTAATGGGATGCGGTTAGTATTCGATAGAAATCCAACAACCCATAGTCGGATATTTAGGGTTTGCCTATAAATACTCATGCTAGGGGCAACGAGTAGATCGTTCCAAACTTGACAGTCACGCGGATGCTTCGAGCACACTCCAACAGTTGGGGGATTCAGAATCTAAGATCAAAATCAGAGAAAGCTCCTCCCAAAATTGTGAACTTACCTAGAACCGCCGGGAGACTAATGAACCTCCGGCGAGGCATTTGGTTGCGGGAGAGATGCAGAACGATGGAGAATTCATGAAGATTGAGGCGTCTGGTTGCCGGAGAGATGCAGAACTTAGGAGAAATCGCAGAGGTTGAGGCGTCTAGTTGCCGTCGTGAGGTTTGCGATTTAGGGTTGAGGGATTTCGGGAGGGGGAGGTCGGCTTTTAATAGGGTTTTATGTTCAATCCGACAATTTTTTATTTTCATTTGATAAATGAACGTTCAAGAATTTTTAAATGAATTTTTATTACATCGTTATGTGCAGACCATCATAATTCTTTTAATATAGTATATATATGGATTATATGTATGTACACGAAAACCGGACATAGCTATTTCCACGTTCTTCAATACAGCGCCGCAGCGCCTCAATCCACCTACCCCACTTCAATCCAGCGCTGCAACGCCTCAATCCACCTCTGCGCTTCAATCCAGCGCCTCCAAACCGGAGCCAGAGCCTCCAACCCCCAAATTCAGCAATCTATCCAGGCTCGTAGCCTCCTCAATCCACCTTCGCCTCCTCAATCCATCTCCTCCAGACACGAGCCGCAGCCTCCAAGCCCCAAATACAACATCGCAACGCCCAAGTCCGGCGATCCAGCAGGGATCAATCTAACATCGCATGTCCTAAACTCAACTAGATGATCCTCACACAGTTTATTTAAAGACTTTAAAATAGATTTTGTTTTTTGCACTGATCCAGTAGAAGAGATTAATGCAGAGTGTTCTATATCAAACCAAGAACCATATATAGGTCAAAATTTTGAAGATCTCGATACAGTCTATTGTTTTATAATGCTTATGCCTACAATTTAGGATTTGGTGTTTGGAAAAATTCTAGCAGCATATCAAAAGTTACAGGAGAGCATATTTGGAAGAATTATGTATGTGATAAGGCTGACAAAAAGAAAGACAAACATGCTGAAAATTCTGAAATTATAAAACAACTACGCAATACGAGACTTGGATGTTTAGCAAAACTAGATGTTCGCAAAGGAAAAGATAATAAATGGGTTGTTTCAGGATTCCAAAAAGAACATAATCATATACTAGATACACTCAGAAGAACAAAGAAACATAGATATCATAATGCAAGCCATAGAAACATGATAGTCAAGGATTTAGTGGATTAACTAAATGTATCTATGTTGGGACCATCTAATATTGGTAAAACACTAAATACTGTGATTGTAGATATAAATATCAGTGCACAAGATATCATAAATCACTTGAGACAATATTAGCATAACCAGGTTGGTTGTTAGAGTGCTTTAGTAGCCCAATATTTGCAAGCTCAGCATTCCAACGATCCATTTTTTTTTACTTTGCATTGGAGATAAATACATATGAGTTATTGAGATCTATATTTTGGGCAGATTTACATTCTAGGAACGATTACATTACCTTTGGTGATGTAATTGTTTTTGATGTGACTCATAAGACAAATAAACTTCAAATGTGTTGAAACCGGAATCTTCAAGTGCTTTCTGAGGGTACCTTAGCTCGGCTTCAGGCTAAGGAGGGGAAGCGCTCTGAGATCTTCCGGGTTTATGGTGGGACCTCCCTGCCGAGCCCTTGGGTCTGTTTCTCCTTGATTTGTTGTTTTTCTTGCAGGAGCGAAGTAGGCGCGAGACAACCCCTTTCCCCAAGGGCGAGCTCCACAGGAAGCCGGGTTCCGGTTTCAACAAAATGACTTTTGCATCTTTTACTGGAGTAAATCAACATAGACAATTTATTCTACTTGGATGTGCATTATGGGCCGATGAAATAGAGGAGACAATCACTTGGGTTTTTAAGCACTGGTTGATTTGCATGTTTGATAGAGCATCACACGTTATAATTACATACATGGATAATGGCGAAAGAAACATAATCATATACTATATACACTCAAAAGAACAAAGAAACATAGATCCGATAATGCAAGCCATATGAACATGATAGTCAAGGATTTGATGGATTAACTAAATGTATCTGAGTTGGGACATCTAATATTGGTAAAACACTAAATACAGTGATTGTAGATATAAATATCAGTGCACAAGATATCATGAATCACTTGAGACAATATCAACATAACCAAGTTGGTTGTCAGAGTGCTTTAGTAGCCCAATATTTGCAAGCTCAACATTCTAATGATCCAAAATTTTTTAACTTTGCATTAGAGATAGTTACATATGAGTTATTGAGATCTATATTTTGGGCAGATTTACATTCTAGGAACGATTACATTACCTTTGGTGATGTAATTGTTTTTGATGTGACTCATAAGACAAATAAACTTCAAATGTCTTTTGCATCTTTTACTGGAGTAAATCATCATAGACAATCTATTCTACTTTCATGTGCATTATGAGTCGATGAAATAGAGGAGAAATTCACTTGGGTTTTTGAGCACTGGTTGATTTGCATGTTTGATAGAGCATAACACGTTATAATTACATACATGGATCATGGCGAAAGAAACATAATCATACACTAGATACACTTAAAAGAACAAAGAAACATAGATCCGATAATGCAAGCCATATGAACATGATAGTCAAGGATTTGATGGATTAACTAAATGTATCTGAGTTGGGACATCTAATATTGATAAAACACTAAATACAGTGATTGTAGATATAAATATCAGTGCACAAGATATCATGAATCACTTGAGACAATATCAGCATAACCAAGTTGGTTGTCAGAGTGCTTTAGTAGCCCAATATTTGCAAGCTCAACATTCTAATGATCCAAATTTTTTTAACTTTGCATTAGAGATAGTTACATATGAGTTATTGAGATCTATATTTTGGGCAGATTTACATTCTAGGAACGATTACATTACCTTTGGTGATGTAATTGTTTTTGATGTGACTCATAAGACAAATAAACTTCAAATGTCTTTTGCATCTTTTACTGGAGTAAATCATCATAGACAATCTATTCTACTTTCATGTGCATTATGATTCGATGAAATAGAGGAGAAATTCACTTAGGTTTTTGAGCACTGGTTGATTTGCATGTTTGATAGAGCATCACATGTTATAATTACAAACATAGATCATGCTATGTATAAATCTATCAAAGTTGTCTTTATATATATAAGACACTGTTTTTGCTCATGACATATACATAAGCATTTGGGTGAGATATGTTTGAAATGCGCTATCTAGAAAGTGAGTTCTCAAAGGATTATATAAAAAAAATATTACAGTATAACAATTTGCTTAAGGCTGCATTTGACGCGGCTTATCGTATCTTATTTGCTCCGGCGAGCTTGGACAAAAACGTTATTGTCATAATGTATGTTTGGTATGACAAATGTTACAAAAATGAAACTAGTTTGAGACATAAGATTGTGGTATGACAATGACATTTTTGACCAACCTCATCGGAGCAAATAAAAAAAAACAAGTGGCTAAGTGAATGCAGAATTGCAGATGGGAAGACCTCATTTCAAAATTACATTTACCAAAAAAAACAAGTGGCTATTCAGAATGTGGGAAAGAAGATCTCATTGGGTGCCTGCATTTTTGAAAGATGTTTTTGTGGCTGACATGACATCAACAGGTAGAAGCAAGAGTATAAATTATTTCTTTGATAGATTTGTACATTCCAACACAAGCTTGTTAGAGTTTGTAAATCAATATGAAAGAGCGTTAGAAAGTCATCTTCATGCAGAAAAAGTTGAAGACTTCAAAACTATGAATTCAAAACCAGTTTTATTTGGAAAAAGAAATCTAGAATCTCATGCTAGTGAACATTATATAAGAGTAAAGTTCAAACGATTCCAGAATGAGTTTCAAGAGATTATAAATTACTTACATGAGAAAGTAAGTTTTTCTGGAGTTACAAAACATTATATTGTGGGTTTATCATCTAATAAAAAATATAAGTGATTTAAGGTTGTATATGTGGATGAAAACCCTATACGTATCAAATGTGAGTGCGAAAGGTTTGAGAGTGATGAAATATTTTGCAAGCATATTTTACGTATACTATATAAGAAACAAGAAACACAAATTCCATATAGATATTTACTAAACAGATGAACCATTCAAGCGCTCAATATTTTATCTATTAACCCATTAAATTTTGTTGAAGGTCATGTACATCCAGTTGCTTCTTTAATGAAATGACACCTCACTTCTCTTTGCAATAATTTGATAGAGAAAATATTAAAACCTAAAAACTTTCAAAGAAGGCAAAATTATCAAATTAGTCCTTAAACTTTGAGAACTTTTTCAAATCAGTCCCTAAACTTTCAAATGATTCAAACATGTCCCTAAACTATTAAAATCAATACATGGAGTCTACCCTCATAGGGACCAATTTGAGATTACTTTGAACTGATTTTAATAGTTTAGTGACCTATTTGAATCATTTAAAAGTTTATGGACTGATTTAAAAAAAGTCCCAAAGTTTAGGGACCAATTTGATAATTTTGCCTTCAAAGAATTATATCATTATGTTATTAAATGATTACAATGAAACTTCTATTGAATGTTGAGATTGAAAAGATTGATAGTTAAGTTGAACCATCTTCAATAGCAGTGGATCATTCTAATATATCTATTAGAGATCCGATTCAAACAAGAACAAAAGACCATCCAAAAATAGCAACGTGAATAAGAATATGAATAGAAGAGTCACAAAATAGTTTGAAAAAGAGTACATGTGGATCTTGTGGTGACAAAAGTCATGCAGCCTCTTATTTACACGTATTTGTAAGTATCCAATGTCGGGCAAAGCGGAGCACGAGAGCAAGCACTGTGAAGGATCCCACGAGTCGCAACTTAAAATTTAGTGATTTACTTTTATTTCCTCCAATACAATATGATACAATATCTGGTCCGATTATGAAAACCCTTCTATTTTTGTTCATGAGTGAAGGAATCATAGGAAATAAAACATAAAACATTAACAGCATTCATAACTAAAAATAGATAAGACTGATAGATCATTCCACCGTGACATTTGCATCATCGCTCCGTTAAGTCAGACCATTCCGCCGTTAACTCTAACGATCTGCCCATTCACCCACTCCGCCGCATCGGAGCTAAGAAACCCTAGCACCGGCCCGATGTCTTCCGGAACGCCAAGCCGCCCCATGGGATTCATCTCCGCAAACCTCCTCACATCCTCCTCCGTCTTCCCGGCGTAGAACAGCTCCGTCGCCACCGGCCCCGGCGCGACGCAGTTCGCCGTGATCCGCGTCCCTTTGAGCTCCTTCGCCAAAACCCTCACCATCGCCTCCACCGCCGCCTTCGAAGCCGTGTACGCCCCGTACCCCGGCCGATTCATCAACACCAGCGACGTCGTGATCGCGATTATCCGCCCGCCTCCGCCGCGGACGACGCGATTGGCGGCCTCCTGGAGCACGAGGAAGGCGCCGCGGGTGTTGACGGACATGATGGAGTCGAAATCGGCGATGGGGGTGCCGGAGATCGGGTGGTAGTTAGGGTCCATGATGCCGGCGGCGTGGACGACGATGTGCGGGGGAGATTTGAACGCTTTACCGGCGGTTTCGAAGATTGATCGGACGTCGTCGGGATTGGAGACGTCGGCGCGGATGGGGATGGCGCGGGGGATGGCCGAGGAGGAGGAGGAGGAATTGAGATCGGCGGCGATGCGATCGGCTTCGGCGGAGCTGGAAGTGAAGACGAGGGCGACGGAGGCGCCTAAGGAAGCGAGGTGGAGGGCGATGGCGCGGCCGATGCCGCGGGTGGCGCCGGTGACGATTGCAACCCGGCCGTCGAGAGGGAGAGACATGGCGGTGCGAACTGGATGTGAATATGATCAGGTCGGCTAGTTGAAGAATTTATTTCATTAAAAGAAACAATATTATAATATTAGGTGATTGTTAACCACAACCTGTAATTGGCTAGTCGCATCTCAAAATCTCTCAATTTTTCGCGCATTTTCGAAATACGCCTTGTACATGCAATTTCAGGAAAATTGTTCAACACAAAAGTTGTAGATATCGACGAGATCTACAACTTTTGTGTTGAACATTTTTCCTGAAATTGTATGTACAAGACGTATTTTGAAAAGACGCAAAATCTGAGCATATTTCCAAAGTACGCCTTGTGCATGCATTTTTAGGAAAAGTGATCTCCACGAAAGTTGTAGATCTCGTCGATATCTACAACTTTCGTGTTGAACACTTTTCCTGATATTACATATAAAAGGCGTATTTCGAAAAGACGCGAAAAATTAGAAGATTTTGGAGTGCGACTAGCAAAATAACAGATTGCGGTTAACAATCACCTAATATTATTAGCACGTTATTTTCCAATGAGCAGCTGCTTATTTAATTTTAAAACAATATTATATTATTATTAGCACATTATTTTCCATTGTTTGCCAGTTAGTTGAGAACTTAAAATGGGCTAAAATTTGACTTTAACAAAGGATATTAGTACCATTGTTTTAGCTATTAGCACTCATTTTTAAAGTTTTGTAGGACATTCTTAAAATATTACCCGCAGTCACTTCGTCGATCGTCGACTCACTCATACACGCACTCCCTCTCCTTCTGCGATTTCATGGCCAGCGATATTCCTCCTTGTTTCGCCTCATGATCCCCCTTGTTTTGCTGGTTGTGTTGCTAGTGGTTCCCCCTTGTTTCTCATTATTTTGCCGTCAATTCGTTTCTTCATGTTCCTCTTCCTCCTCTCCTCCTCTTCTTTCTCTGCCTCTTTGAACAATGTGGAGATGTCTCTTGAGTCATGCGAGGGGAAGATTGTCATCATCCCCATCAGATACACGAGAAATTTGTGGCTCTGTTTATGGTAATTGGCAAAGTGGACCCTAAAATATTGGTTTTTGACAAAATGCACCTCAAAAGTTTAAAATGACAAAATGCACCCACAAAGTGATTTTTCTTGGCAATATGCACCCTCAGTAGGTAAAAAATGAAATGACCGAAAATGTACACTTTCAGTTGCACAATGTCAAGAACACCACTTTGGGGATGCATTTTTCCTATTTTAAACTTTCATGTTGCATTTTTCCAAAAACTGATATTTTTAGGATGCACTTTGCCAATTAGCCCTCCGTTTATCTGAACATTTTTTTCTCCGTTGTGAATTAGAACCGAAAATTGCTCCCATCATTTTATGCCCAATTCTAACGAGCTCCATTCAAAAACACTATTTTGTCTTTGACTCCGACCACTATTTCTCAAAATCCACCACCACCCAAACAAGCCCAATTTCGTGAAAGTGGGCCCAAATATGGGCTTAGGCTGGGGTTCTTTTTAATACTTGAGAACATATTGTGTGCACTCAAGAGCCTTAGGAAATTATCTGCTAGTTATCAAGAAAAAGTCAGCCCTTTCAAAGAAATTTGCAAGTTAATTTGAATATATATTAAATTTTAATCATAATTAAATAGATGTTAAATATTAATTTGAATATTAATGGAAAAAGGTAAGCTATTCAGGCCTAATCTTATACCTTTGACATCTTCTAACAAGACAACAATCAATATATATATCAACTTTTCCTTGAATTAGTATGCTATTTTACAAAATATATTTCAATTAGGATGCTATTTTGCAAAAAAAAAAAACAATTTAGCCACTCATCAAAGTTTCATAACTCTCGAAAATCACTAAGGCTCAGTTTGGCACAGTGGTGGCGGTCGTAAATGCATGTGTTAAATCGTCATTCGTTAAGGATAATCTAACAAACATCATCCGTTCAAACATAAAAGTGGATGAAGTTCCTTAGGTGGGCATTAACGAATGACAATTTAACTCCCATGTTCATGACTGTCACCTCCGTTCCAAACGGAGCCTAATACTCAATACGAGCAACTCAGAATTTTAATCAATTTGGGCCAGAGAGAAACTGAGTGCACTAAGCAATACAAATCAAAACCGAGCCAGCTCAAATCATTTCTGGGCCGAGCCAGGGCTTCAAGTCGACTCTACATTTGATTCAAATCGATTTAGTTGGCTCTAATCATTTCAATTTGAGCCTAATTCAAGCAAAATGTCAAGCGGTTTTCGAGCTTTAGGTTCCGTTTGGGGGGACTTATTTTCACCAGTCAAGCAGTTACTACCGCATGAACATGACCTTAATTAAGATCCAGTTCATGCGGTCGTAACCGCTTGGCCGGTGAAAATAAATCCCCCTAAACGGAGCCTTAATTATTAAAACTTCACCGACATGTCAAACTTTATGAAGGCGCATTATTCCCCTTCACTTTCTTCTTGTCCCCATCTTCTTTATCCACCTAAATGCCTATAAGAGTATATAGCAAGACCATAACAAGTGAGGCACTATTTCTCTCCCTTTCACATTATTTTCTCTATAATAATCTCACTTAGTTAACCATCACAATACTTGTGTTAGAGCTCATTGAAACAAAATTTTCCATAAAAAGATAAAAGTTAGAGGCTGAAGATCAACTTTATCTCTTTTTTCACCTTCCCTTTGTTCCAATCTACTTAGGGTTTTATTACCCTATATAAATACATAGAGAGAGATTTGCTTAATTACCCTTAGGATTTTCATGGACCTCCCCTCAAAATTTATGTAATTATAACTCGCGCCCCTCTAACTTTCAAAATTACAAAAGGCTCTCCTCAATGTTTACATTTCATAAAATTCATGAATAAAAATACCCTCATTAAGTAAATTTTCACGGGGTGAGGGGTCTTTTTGTTCATGGATATTATAAAATGTAAATATTGAAGAGGGATAATTTTTATTTCAAAAGTTAGAGTGGTGCAAATTGTAATTATGAAACAATAAATAAGTGAGGTGCAATGTCCCTTTCTCTTATCTCAATATTGTTTTCTCTCTAATTTATTGATAAACCTTAAAATTGCTTATGTTACAACACATCAACACTAATTTTCTAAAAGAGAGCTAGTGCCCAGCACAAAACACATGTAGGGCCTGTTTGGGTGAGTGTTAGAGACGGTGGGGTTGATGAAGACATGCTTAGTTTGACGTGATATTTCTTTTTGTACTAGTGAGCGGTGTTTTGAAAATCGAACCGGATCAGCTGGTTCAACCGGTCGGACCACTAACTGGTGCCTCAGGCGGTCCGGTTTGGGGTCAAAAACCGCTCCTGGCAAGAACCGGTACAAAACCGGTGAATCGGCCGGTCCACCTGTAAAACCGCTGACCGGAGAGGGTTTAGCTTAACCGGGCAGGTTTTGGGGAGGGGCTTAAACTTTTTTTTTTTAATTAAATTTTTTAAATGAATAAAAGATAATTCTTGGGGCTTAAACAATTATATATATATATACCATATCATATATTTTATAATAATATTTGATGTTAATTTTATGCATGCATCTAAATAATTTTTAAATTTTATGCATGCATCTACATAATTTTTTGAATTATATTTTACTTTGCAGGACTATATATCTCAAAGTTTTTGCATATGTAATTGGATCCGGTTTAATCGGTTGAACCGGTTAAACCTTAAACCTCTCTTTCTTCCAGTTTAATGTCTGGTCTGATTGTGAAAATCTTGCCAGTGAGTTTGCATAAAAATGCCATCATCATAAAAGTGAATGAAGTTTCTTTTATGAGGTCGGACGTTCACGAATGACGGCTTATAGCCACCGCGTTCACGATCACAACCACCGCATCAAACAGAGCCAAAGAAAAAACAATGTTCTGGATAGGAGCTCCTTCTTTGGGGTTGGAATTACACACAAATCAAGAGAGAGAAAAATATTTGGTGAACGGAGAAAATACGCCCAAACAAACAATCCCTAAAAGTCCGTTTGACACGACACTGGCGATCTTGAACACGGTGGTTACGAACCGTCGTTCGTGAACACTCGACCTCGTTTGAGGAACTCCGTCCATTTTTATGTTTAAAATTAATTGTTAGGTCAAATACATTCACGAATGGTGACGTTTTTTATGCAAACTAGCTCAATGGAGCAAAAACAACATGCCAAACGGTTGGCGGTTCGTAACCACCATATTCACGACCTCCACAAACGTGCCAAACGAATCCTCTCATAGTATAGGTGTTTGCAATAAGTTTCAAGCATGTTTTTATCCAAATTCATGAAAATGACGTTTTTGTTAATTTATATTTGGACATATAACGGGTTCGGTGGTTTAACGAGTCTTGTTCGAATACCGGGTGTACAACCCCGTGTCCGGCGAGCAAGTTCAACGAAGACCAAACAGGCGAGCTCGGCGAGCTCGGCAGCAGTAAGCGAGCTCGGCAGCAGCAGGAGCGGGCCAGAGTTCGGCATCCGTCGACCAGAAATCGACGATCGGCGACCCGGAGCTCGGCATTCGCCGGGCGAGCTGCAGCTCGCGACCCCGCAGTAGAGCTCGGCAGCAGCTGGCGAGCAAAGCACGCCGAGGTAGCCGGGGGTCCCGGCTCGCCTGGGAATCAGAGGTATTGTTTATTATTTTACCCCTGCTGGCCTGCCCATAGCCCTTCGAAACAGCGGAGTTTGGCTGTTGGCAGGCCCAGCCGAGGGTTCCCTGGTAATTTCAGGTCAGCTATTTTGGTTATTGGCAGTCCGGATTTCAAAAACTATAAATAGGACCCAAGGGGTACCCCTGAAGGCACGTTTTTTCCCTGGAGCTTCTCTCTCAAAATCCAAGTGCTTTCTGAGGGTACCTTAGCCCGGCTTCAGGCTAAGGAGGGGAAGCGCTCTGAGATCTTCCGGGTTTGTGGTGGGACCTCCCCGCCGAGCCCTTGGGTCTGTTTCTCCTTGTCTTGTTGTTTTTTCTTGCAGGAGCGAAGTAGGCGCGAGACCACCCCTTTCCCCAAGGGCGAGCTCCACAGGAAGCCGGGTTCCGGTTTCAACATTTTGGTGCGGTGAGCGTGGAGCGTGGTCAGCACAGAAAAGTTCTCGCGAGTTCGATGACAGGGCAAGGATCCGACAGGCCGAGCTCGCCGCCCCCCCCCCCCCCCCGCCTCTCGCAACGGTGGGCATGTTCGAGGACTTCAGAAGCGAGGTGCTGAATCTGGTCAAGTTCGCACTCGGCACGCGGGCCGAGTGCTCGACTCCGGCAAACCAGATCGCGGCCGCCCCCTCATTGGGCGAGGACGCTCCCGGCAGGCGAGCTGGGAAGGAAGTGGCCGAGGAGGGCCGTGGGTGCGAGCTCCCCGGGCGCGAGCTCTTCCCCGGCTCGGCAGGCCGAGGTCGCTTCGGCGAGTTGGGCTCGCGAGACTCGCCAGCTCGCCCAGTAGGGGGAGGGAGTCCTTTCAGCGAGCTGGTCTCTTCAGCTCCAGTTCCAGATGGGTTCAGGGAGCCCGAGATGTCCTATTACACTGGGAAGGGAGACCCAATACAGCACGTCCAATGGTTCGAGGACGTGGTCTCCATCCGTCAGATGTCGGACGGATTCAAGTGCCGTCTCTTCGCCATCACCCTCCGGGATAAGGCGAGGGAGTGGTTCCACCAGCTGCCGGCCAGCTCTATCTATTGCTTCGAGGACTTGCGCCGGGGGTTCATGCTGAGATTCACCACTTCGAAGAAGAGGAAGAAGGAGTCCGAGTCCCTGTTTCACATCAAGCAGGGGGTGAACGAGACGCTGGGGAGCTACGTGGACCGATTCCAGGAGGAGGTTACTCAGGTCCAGGAGATGCCGGGCCATAGTCTGATGATGGCCTTTACCCTGGGCCTGCAGCAGGGATTCTTCCGGATGGAGCTGAAGAGAGTTCCCCCCTTCTCCTACGAGGAGTTGATGGAAAGGGCGGCAAGAGAGGTTGACGGGGAGGCGTCAAACCCGGAGTTTGCAAGGAAATTGGCCAGGTGGGCCACAGAGGAGGAGAGGGAGTCAAAGGGAGGAAGAGGTCAGGAAGAAAGAAGAGGGGAGCCCAGGCAGAGGGAGCAGAGGCAACTCCAAGGGCAGCAGCAGCCGGGGTGGGGGCGTCAGGAGCCCGACCGTCGGCTAGGCTGGAGGCCAGAGTGGCAGGGGCAGGGGCCTCAGAGGGGGAACTTCGGAAGAGGTCACTTCCAGGGGAGGCAAGACCAGTTCCACCCCCCAGGATGGAGGCAGGGTCAGAGGCCCCGGCTCCCCGATCAAGAGGAGGCCATGGCCATAGCCTTGGGGGCCAGGAGAGGAGCGTGGAGGAGAAGAAGGAGGGAGGTAAGGGTGGAGCTACCCTATTGCGACTTCCATCAGGAAGAGGGGCACGCAACAGCCACGTGCCCAGAATTCTTGGAGATGAGAGGGAACAGGGAGCAGCAGCAGCAGCAGGGGGCGCGGCAGGAGGTGAGGATCGAGGAGGTCCTGCCTCGGGCGGAGGAGGATCGGTGCGAAGACCGGGTGGATGTGGGAACCCGAGGAGGGATCGGGATGATCCACGGGGGAGCAGGGATCGAGGCTTCCCGCAAGGCTAGCCTCCACACCATGTACCGGCGAAGCGTCGCCTCTACATCCCAAACCCCGCCACCGGAGGAGAGGATCACCTTCTCCAGGAGTGATCTACCAGACCACGAGGACCCGTTCTGTGATGCGCTGGTCATCAAGACGGCCATCGAGAACTTCACCGTCTCACGGATCCTCGTGGACAACGGGAGTTCCGTCAACGTCGTCTTCAAAAAGGCGTTTGATGCAATGAAGGTGGAGGCAAGAAGAGTGCTGGCCTCAGATGGCCCCCTGTTCGGGTTTTCAGGAGAAAGGAAGGAGGTGGAAGGAGGAGTCGGACTCCATGTCACCTTGGGGGGGCAGTCCCGAAACTGCAAGTTCGTCATCGTGGACGCCCCCAGCAGCTACAGCGCCATCTTTGGAAGGCCCCTGATCAGCGCCTTCCGCTGCGTCCCCTCATCTTTCCATCAGTGCTTGAAGTTCAACGCCGAGGGGGTCCAAGTCAGGGTTAGGGGAGACCCAAAGGTGGCGCGGGAGTGTTATGTCACTGCGGTGAACACCATCTCCTGGCAGGAGGGAGCCGAGGAGATGGGGCGAAGGATGGAGGAAGTCGAGGAGGAAGCGGGGAGGAAGGAGCTGGGAGAGAAGGGCTACGCAGAGGAGGCGGCCGAAGGAAGTTGGGAGGAGGTGACCGAGGTGAGGGTCGAGGGGGAGGCAATGGAGGTAGAGATCCCTGCTCCGGAGGAAGGGGACGCCGAAGGATGGGCGGAGCAATCCAGGCTGGAGGCAGCCGAGGAGGTGGTGGATCTGGAGGTGCTCACCCGGGGAGGAACGGTAGAAAAGATCCGCGTCAGCGGGGGGCTGACCCCGGAAGACCAGGGCAGGATGCTGGAGTGCATCCAGAAGAACGTGGACATTTTCGCCTGGAACGCCGCGGAGATGCCGGGGGTTGACGCGGATGTGGCCTGCCACCGCCTCAACTTGGACCCGGGAGCACGCCCCGTTCAGCAGAAGAAAAGATCCACGGCGGACAAGCTGGCGGAACCCATCAGGGAGGAGGTGGCGAAACTTCTCAAGGCGGGCTTTGTGTCCGAAATTCAATACCCTGGATGGGTCTCGAACGTTGTGATGGTCAAAAAGGGAGACGGCCGCTGGCGCTTGTGTATCGATTTTTCCCTTCTTAATAAAGCTTGTCCTAAGGATTGTTACCCCTTGCCTCGGATCGACGCGCTGGTTGACTCAGCCGTCGGTTTTTCTGTAATGAGTTTTTTAGATGCATTTTCAGGTTATCATCAGATCAGGATGCACCCCCCGGACATAAAGGATGTCTCATTCATCACAGGGGACGGCTGCTACTGCTATAAGATGATGCCGTTCGGGCTGAAGAACGCTGGAGCCACCTACCAAAAAATGATGGATAGGGTCTTCAAGGAACAGAGGGGGAGGAATCTGGAGGTATATGTAGATGACCTCATGATCAAGAGCCGGGATGTGGACTCCCACCTCCGAGACTTGGAGGAGACCTTCGCCACCCTGCGCAAGTACAAGATGCGATTGAACCCACTAAAATGTGTCTTTGGGGCCAGCAGGGGAAAGTTCTTGGGGCATCTCCTCACCCCCGCAGGGGTCGAGCCGAACCCAGACAAGGTCAAGGCCATCTTGGAACTGGGATCCCCGCGGAATGCAAAGGAAGTCCAACGGTTGACAGGGAAGCTAGCAGGGCTGAGTCGCTTCCTCTCTCCGGGCAGGGGAGAAGTGCTCCCCCTTCTTCAAGACACTAAGAGGGGGTCAGAGGTTTGAATGGAGCAGGGAATGTGAAGAAGCCTTCCAGGCCCTCAAGGTGCAGTTGACACAGGCTCCGCTGCTCCAAGGACCGAAGGAGGGGGAGGACCTGTTCTTATATCTGGGGGTCGGGACGGAGGCCTTGAGCTCGGTCCTGGTTCGAGAAGAGGGGAAGAGACAGCTCCCAGTCTATTATGTGAGCCGGGTCTTGAGGAAGGCCGAGCTCCGGTACCCGATCTTGGAGAAGCTCGCGTTCGCCCTAATCATCTCGGCTCGGAGGCTGCGACCCTATTTCCAGGCACACTCAATCCGAGTAGTGACCGACCATCCCCTCCGCAACATCTTCGAGGGGGTGGAGCATTCAGGCAGATTGGCTAAGTGGTCGGTGGAGATGAGCGAGTTCGACGTCTCCTTCGTTCCGCGGCTCTCGATCAAGGCCCAGGCAATGGCCGACTTCCTTGCTGACTATGTGGTGGAGGTGGCGGAGGAAGAATTCACTCGCCCGGCTCCCTGGAAGGTGAGAGTGGATGGAGCATCGGGAAGGCATTCCTTAGGAGTAGGGGTGATCCTGGAAAGCCCCCAAGGGACCCGAATCGAGCAAACGGTGGTGGTGCACTTTCCCATTACCAACAACCAAGCCGAGTACGAGGCCGTGATAGCAGGGCTTCGTCTGGCCAGGGAACTTGGAGTGTCAGATGTGGAGGTCCTCACAGACTCCATGGTAGTAGCCTCCCAAATCAACGGGGAGTTCGAGGCAAGGGAGCCCACCCTGCGATCGTATTTGGCCAAAGTAAAGGGGATCATTGGAACTTTCCAAACCTTCGCCATCCGACATGTGCCCAGGGAGGAAAATGAACAGGCCGATCAGTTGGCTAAGCAGGGTCCCCAGGTGGGGGGCACCATCACCGACCTGTTTCGCCCCTTCCATCGAAGAAGGAGAGCTCATGGAGATCGATCAACAAGCTTCATGGATGGATCCTGTGGTGGTTTTTCTCTCCACGGGAGAGTATCCAGAAGGGGTGGACAAGAAGAAGCTGAGACACAAGTCAGCATACTACCTCCTCCAGGACGGGCAGCTATACAGAAAGACCCTCTCAGGGATGCTGGCCCGCTACGTGACCGAGGGAGAAGTGCGAAGGATCTTGGAGGAGGTCCACTCCGGGGAATGTGGAAGTCACTCCGGGAGTCGGACCCTGGAAGGAAGAATAGTCAGGCAAGGTTATTTTTGGCCCACCCTGGGCCGGGACGCTGCAGAATTCGCAAGAAAATGTCATAAGTGCCAACTGTTTGCCCCTCTCCAGCTGCATCCGGCCCAACGGCTCCGTAGTATCACGGCCCCATGGCCCTTCGCAATCTGGGGAATGGATCTGGTTGGGCCGTTTCCCCAAGCCAGCGGTCAGAGAAGGTTCCTCCTAGTGATGATTGACTACTTCTCAAAGTGGATGGAGGTGAAAGCGTTGGCTAAGGTGACCTCCCAGGTGATCAGGAACTTTGTATGGGGGGAGATCATCTGTCGCCACGGGCTGCCCCAAGCCATCGTAACAGACAATGGGCCTCAGTTCGCTAGCGCCGAGTTCACCAGCTTCTGCGAGCAGCTTGGGATCGATCTCAGGTTCGCCTCGGTTCATCACCCCAGGAGTAACGGACAAGTGGAGGCCGCAAACAAGATCATCGTCAACCTCCTCAAGAAAAAGGTGGAGAACCTAAAAGGGAGCTGGGTGGAGCAGCTTCCCGCGGTCCTCTGGGCCCTAAGGACCACCCCCAACACAGCTACGGGAGAGACCCCCTTCAAACTCTCCCACGGATGCGAGGCAGTGCTCCCCATTGAATTCGAAGTCCAAACGCCGCGGGTCGTGGCAGCAAAGGAAGATCGCGAGGAATGGCAGGAAGAGAATGAGGAGGAACTGAGGCTCTCCCTCGACATGGTAGAAGAAGTAAGAGACCTTTCCGCCATCCGACAAGAGGAGGTAAAAAGAAGAATGGCCAAATACTTTGACAAGCATGTCAGGATCAAGCAGTTCGTGGAGGGGGACTTGGTATTGAAGAAGGTCGATGCAGCAGGGAGGTCGGCATCAGTAGGGAAACTCAATCCCAGCTGGGAGGGACCGTTCATTGTAAAGGTGGCCTTGGGGTCGGGGGGCTATCGACTTCAAAATGTAGAAGGCGAGACCTTGAGTCTCACCTGGAGTGGTGACGACCTCAAACGCTTTTTTCCCTGAACCATGTAAGCAACACTCCGATTATAATGAATTCTTTCAAGCTCTCTGATCTCGTTGCAATTGGCCTGCATGATGGAATATGATGTATTTTGGACCCCGAGCAGATCCCGCTGTCAGGCTCTCACCTAGCTGACAGGGCTGGAAGTCACTCGGTGTCATCCTTGGCCTCGAGCAGATCCCGCTGTCAGGCTCTCACCTAGCTGACAGGGCTGGAAGTCACTCGATGGTGATGTATTTTGGACCCCGAGCAGATCCCGCTGTCAGGCTCTCACCTAGCTGGCAGGGCTGGAAGTCACTCGGTGTCATCCTTGGCCTCGAGCAGATCCCGCTGTCAGGCTCTCACCTAGCTGACAGGGCTGGAAGTCACTCGATGGTGATGTATTGTGGACCCCGAGCAGATCCCGCTGTCAGGCTCTCACCTAGCTGACAGGGCTGGAAGTCACTCGGTGTCATCCTTGGCCTCGAGCAGATCCCGCTGTCAGGCTCTCACCTAGCGGACAGGGCTGGAAGTCACTCGATGGTGACGTATTTTGGACCCCGAGCAGATCCCGCTGTCGGGCTCTCACCTAGCTGACAGGGCTGGAAGTCACTCGGTGTCATCCTTGGCCTCGAGCAGATCCCGCTGTCAGGCTCTCACCTAGCTGACAGGGCTGGAAGTCACTCGATGGCGATGTATTGTGGACCCCGAGCAGATCCCGCTGTCAGGCTCTCACCTAGCTGACAGGGCTGGAAGTCACTCGGTGTCATCCTTGGCCTCGAGCAGATCCCGCTGTCAGGCTCTCACCTAGCTGACAGGGCTGGAAGTCACTCGATGGTGATGTATTGTGGACCCCGAGCAGATCCCGCTGTCAGGCTCTCACCTAGCTGACAGGGCTGGAAGTCACTCGGTGTCATCCTTGGCCTCGAGCAGATCCCGCTGTCAGGCTCTCACCTAGTTGACAGGGCTGGAAGTCACTCGATGGTGATGTATTGTGGACCTCGAGTAGATCCCGCTGTCAGGCACTCATCTGGTCGACAGAGCTGGAGGGTACTCGATGGTGCCGGACTTGAAGTCGTCAGGTGTAGGTCAAAGTCTGTGGCAAGAAACGAAGGGGAAGGGTTTTGACAGGGCGAGCTCGGGCTCGGCGAACCCAGCTCGGCATAGTCAAGAAAGTAAGCTGGACCGGAGGGGTCGGCATAGGCGAGTTCGGGCTCACCATCTCCGGCTCGGCGTATGGAAGCAGGCCGCGAGCCCGGGCCTCGCCGAAGACAAACCTGACCAGGGCTCCTCGCACATCAGGCCCATCATACTTCGAGAAATTTCTTCGATGAGCACAACATGGGCGGCTCGCGTGCGAGTAGAGGTAGGCAGAGAAAAGGCAGAAGGCCGCGCGCGAATGGTAATGGCGTAATAAGGGCGGGGGGTAACTCGCCAAGAAATCATTGGGACTCGGCGAACACCCCAAACACACCGCTCGCGGGCGCGCTCTCATGATCACTACTCGCGGAGCCTGTCTCGGCGAGGTCGCGGGAGAAAATACATCCATGACAATGAACATAGTAAAAAGAACGCTGGTATGATTAAAACACCTTTTTATTATTTATGAATATACAGGGGGCTCGCCTCTGCGAGTAGTCAAAAAAGAGAAGAAAAAGCAAAAATACAGGGCCGTCAGCTGGCCTCGCCCCCTCCGCCGGACTGGTCCTCGCCGTCGCCCGAATGGTCCTGGAAGCTCTTCCCGAACATAGCGTCCAGGCTGTCCTCCTTCTCGCTGGGCGGCGTCGCCGGAAACAGGCTCGGCATCAGGTCCCGAGCTGAGATCTCCCCGCATCCTTCCACCAGCACCCCTGAATCCTTCATCATCGCGAGGGTGCACTCGGCGGTCTGAATGGAGTTGATCCGCAGTCTCTCAACGAGGTCCGCCTCGCCGAAGATGCGCGGAGGCTTGTAGGGGAGAGTGGGATCGATGTCGTGCCCCGGGAAGAAGATCTCCGCCTGGCGACGCACTTCGCCGAGAAGGTGCTGGTTCTCCCCCTTCAGCTTCGCGTTCGCGCTCTCCAACTCGCCAAGGCGTGCGCGCAGTTGGACGATCTCCTCCCCTCGCTCAACATCGCGAGCCTGGAGCTCCCCGGCAGCGTCAGCGTCCACGGCCAGCTGCGCACGCAGGCGGCCATTCTCCTCCTCAAGCTCAGTATTGCGAGCCTGGAGCTCGCCCGCCGCCTTGGCATCCTGGAAAAAGAGTTCACTTAGCAGCAGCACAAGAAGCTTTCCAAAGAAAAAGAGTGGTGCATGACACTTACCAGCCCGCCAGCAGTCTGGGCGAGCATACTATCCGCGATGCCGAGTCGCCTCGCCTGATCGGCGACCTGCTCCTTGGCAAGGTCGCGAGCTTGCTCGGCCTTCTCGAGCTGGTGACTGAGGGCGAAGCTGCGGCGCGCCAGCATGTGGTGCAGCTCCAGAGTCCGCAGGTGGGACTGCAGGCCCTCATGACCGAGCTGCCGGAGGGTCGCCCTCTTGTAGGCCTCGGCATCTTCCCGGCCATAGAGGCCGAAGCCGAGGGCGTAGGCGTGACCGGTGGCGGGTTCGCGGTCGTGCCAGGACGGGTGCAGGGTGGAGACGGAGACTCGATGTGCGAGCTCATCCCACTGCAACATGGGCTCGCCCGCGGAATCCTTCCAGCGCGCGCCGAAGTTGAAGAGGGGGTGCTGCTTCGGCGGCGCGCGCTCGCGGGCAGCCCTCTTCGCCGAGGGAGGAGGGGAGATCGCGGCCGAGGAAGAGGGGGCCTTGCCACCCTTTCTGCCCTTGCTGGTAATCTCCTTCAGCGGGCTCCCCGGAGACACGTCGGGAGGGGTCTCCGATGAGCTGATGTACTTGGGGCTGGACTGATGTTGTTGTTGTTGTTGCCCCCGCGAAGCCAGCAGGGCTCTCCGCATCTTCTTCACCTGGCGGGGGCCGGATGGCGGGTTCGACCCCGCGTCCTCGGGTCGCCTCTTGCTGGAAGAGGGCTGCGAGGAGAGCGCCTCGTCTCGGCAGGCCGCTGCCGCCGCCCTCTCGCGAGCAAGAGGGTCAGTCTCCAGCCCCGGGTCCGCAAAAGGCGGGTTCGCGGGGATTATTCGCTCCCCTGAAAGGAAAATACTTGGAAGGTCAGGAAACTCAGGAATGATAATGTGCCGAGTCCGCAAGTAAGGCGAGCTCGGCAAGAGGAAGGAAACGTACCTTCGCCGGGCAGAATCGGGGGGAGCGCGTCGAGACCCCTCCGCAGGAAGGCGACCTCGAAGTCTTTGTGGAGGAAGAATTTGTGGAGCTCGGCGTCGTTGCCGGACACGGCCGGCGGGCGGTACACCTCCTCGCCTTTTTGTTGCGGCGAGTAGGGGATGTTGCCGAGATCGCCCTTGATGAAGGCGATCTTGGTCATCCAGGTGTGGTGCTTGTTCGCAATCTCGCGAACTTTGATCAGGGAGCCGCCGAAGTAGGCGACCCCGTCCGTCGTCGCCTTGTATGAGAAGAGTTTCCTGAACACCGTCAGGTTAAACTCGATCCTCTCCCGCCGGAGATAGCTCGCGAACGCCACCATCATGGCGATGGCGTTCGAGTTCAGCTGCGCGGGGACGGCCCCGTAGTACTTCAAGATCTGCCGGATCTCCGGCCACAGAGGAAGTCGCAGCCCCACCTCGAAATGCGAGATGGGGAAGGCGAGCTCGTTCTCGTAAAACGTATTGATGGCCTCGCCCGGCCCCGGCCTGCGCGCCTCAAAGCCCGGCGGCACGTACTGGGCTTTGAATTCTGCAAGCTCCTCCTCGCTGGTATGACCGTCAAAGAAACAATAATCCGCGAAGTGCTGCGCGCACTTGGAGCGGCCGTCAGCGTCCGGATTAGTCTTGCCCATGGTCGCAGAAAAGAAACAAAGCGCAGCGCGAGCAGGAAAGAGCAAGAAGGGAAGCAGAGCAATAAAGACAGTACGAGGGTAGGTGAAGGGGGGGGGGGGCTATTTATAGGAAAAGGAATCTGAGGCCGGCTGTCACATCGGCGCATCTCGCCATCCCAGCTCGCCACCCCAGCTCACCACCCCAGCTCGCCGACTTCCGGCGCATCCTCGCTAAGGCTAAGTCAAAACATTACAGCATTTTATTTAAATAACAATTAAAAATGTCCTAGAAATTATTCATCCCCGCAGGGGACAGTTCGAAACAGGAAAAAACAGGGCGCGCGAGCAGGGAGGGCACCAGGACGCGAGCGCCGGTCGGCTCGGCAGGGGAGCCCGCAAGTTTACCTACCCCGGCCTCGTGATCCCCGCCCCCCAAGCTGCCGCGCGCGGAGAAGCTCGCGGATCCTTCCAGAGTTCCTCTGCGCGACTAAGAGACCGTCATCTATCTCATCCAGGAGCCGGTTAGGAGACATCAACTCGCCAGGTCGGCCGAGGCGCACCTCCTCAGCAAGGCGCGCATAGTCGCGCTGCAGCGTCTCGTTGGCTCCTTGCACCTCGCGCAGACCACCCACCAGCTTCTTGAGGAGCTTGGCCTCCCTCCTCATCAGCTCGCCTTGATCCACCTCCGGGCCCAGGTAAGAGTCCAGCGAGCTCGGAGACGGGAGGGGAGAGTGACGAGCCGCTCGCGAGGACTCCTCGGCGGCCGACTGACTGGGAAGGGCTGTAAAGGCAGATGTCAGCAGAGCAAAAGCTTGTGAAGCACAGGGTTGAGCGAGGCAGACCTGAAGAGCTCGGCGGCTCCAAAGAGAGGCGAGGAGGGATGAACCTCAGGTCCTTCCCGCGACCTGGGCCGCGAGCTCCCGGCGAGATGGGCTCGAAGCCCGGGACAGGAATGGATCCCGGGCCCCCCCCGGCGGGCGCGTCAATGTGCCGAGGAGGGGAGCCAGGCGGCGAAGCTGGCCTCTGCGAGCTCACAGGTAGAATCCCGAAGAGGAGCGGCGGATCCCGTGGATGGTTGTCCGGGGCCGAAAGTCGTGAAGTGGCGGGGACAGCCTCGCCTCGCGGCGTGGGAACCCGCGGCGCGGTCCCCTCGTCATCTGGAAGGCCGCCCTGATCGTCACCAACAACAACGACCTCCCTATCATTCTCCAGAACAGTTCGAGTAGAAGAGCCGGTCTCGCGAGCCAAAGTGGCCCTCAGGTCGTGGAAGATGGGCTCAGCCGCCTCGAGAAATGGCCTTGACCTCTTTGAGCCCGGCTCGGCGGGATCAACTTGAGTGACTTTTGCGGGGACCGCCGTCAGCGCGGCAATACGAGCCTCGGAAGCCCGGCGAGCTCGATCTACGCGCTCTTGAATCTCCTTGGGAAGGGGCATCTTGGCAAGGCAGCAGGGGAAATGGCAAGAGCCAGGCAGCAGAGCAGGTGCATATATATAGCCGCAGGTGGCCCCCACCATAAGATTCCCTTCAACTCGCCAGCCGGAGCTCGCCGCACACTTCGGGTTGGATGTTTCTTTCCGAGCTTTTTGGCAAGCTCGAAAAGAGCGGGGATTGTGTACAACCCCGTGTCCGGCGAGCAAGTTCAACGAAGACCAAACAGGCGAGCTCGGCGAGCTCGGCAGCAGTAAGCGAGCTCGGCAGCAGCAGGAGCGGGCCAGAGTTCGGCATCCGTCGACCAGAAATCGACGATCGGCGACCCGGAGCTCGGCATTCGCCGGGCGAGCTGCAGCTCGCGACCCCGCAGTAGAGCTCGGCAGCAGCTGGCGAGCAAAGCACGCCGAGGTAGCCGGGGGTCCCGGCTCGCCTGGGAATCAGAGGTATTGTTTATTATTTTACCCCTGCTGGCCTGCCCATAGCCCTTCGAAACAGCGGAGTTTGGCTGTTGGCAGGCCCAGCCGAGGGTTCCCTGGTAATTTCAGGTCAGCTATTTTGGTTATTGGCAGTCCGGATTTCAAAAACTATAAATAGGACCCAAGGGGTACCCCTGAAGGCACGTTTTTTCCCTGGAGCTTCTCTCTCAAAATCCAAGTGCTTTCTGAGGGTACCTTAGCCCGGCTTCAGGCTAAGGAGGGGAAGCGCTCTGAGATCTTCCGGGTTTGTGGTGGGACCTCCCCGCCGAGCCCTTGGGTCTGTTTCTCCTTGTCTTGTTGTTTTTTCTTGCAGGAGCGAAGTAGGCGCGAGACCACCCCTTTCCCCAAGGGCGAGCTCCACAGGAAGCCGGGTTCCGGTTTCAACACCGGGATATCTGATACCCGTATTAAACATATAGTTTGCATACAAAACCCAAGCCGGGGGCAACAGGAAGATACTTCCACTTTGACCACCACCCGGGATGCTTCGAGCGACCTAACAGTTTTCATCCAAACTCAATGGAGCAAATAACATGTGAAAGAGCTGACAGCTCGTAACCACTATGTTCACGACCGTCACCACCATGCCAAACTGAACCTTAGTACAGCGTAGGTGAGATTGCAATAAGTTTCAGGCACGAAAAGGCGAAAAGCCTTTGGCAATAATATTTGGTGGTGTGAATGTGATATTTTTTTTGTATTAGTATGGCCATTATTGCTTTGCCTAATCAGTTACAAACCTCATTAGGCCTTTTGACCAAGGTTGTTGCTAGTGGTCCCTCCAACCTCTTATGTTTGATCATGATATTTCAGTGGTATTACAACATCATGCATGTGCATTTTTACCTCTTATCCAAATATTCATTGGGCTATTCTTCCATGCTTTGAGGAATTGAATGATGAGTCGCTCGAACAATCCGCATGGGGATCAAATGGAATTGTTCGAGCGACTCATCATTCTCGAAGCATCCGGATGGGAATCAAAGTGGAATCCCCTACCCGTTGCCCCTAGGTGGGTATAAATAGGCAAACCCTTAGGAGTTACTACGGGTATGAGTTAACCGTGTACCCTAACTGACCCGTTAAGCTTCCGAACCCGTTATTCGTCCAAATATACACTAACATTGAAGAACTCGTCTCAAACTGATCCAGGGATGAAGGGTCGAACACGAACTCGAACTCTTTTCGTACACTTTAATTAGTCGTCGGTGAGGAGTTTATTCAACTTGTACAGTCTGGTTGGGCTCAAATTAATGCTCCCATCCTCATCATGAAGAACAAAATGGTAGGAAAGCAATTGAGCTAAGGAAAGATCGTATAATATGTTACATTGTTGAGTAATGTTTGTGCATCAGTTTTTTTTTTTCATATTTCTTTTATTCTCAAATGTAGGATGGTAGATTTTTTATACTCAAATTAAAATCTTAAAATTAGGTATTTTTTTCCTGGTGATTTTTTTCTATGCAAACCAATTTGGATATACGCAAATCAAATTTACTGCCGCTCCAGCTGCATCTCCCGGCCTCTCTGTCGTTGCCTCTCTCGTCGCCCTTCCGCCGCCACCAGTGGCGGAACTAGAATTTAGTTGGACCCGGGCACCATTAAAAAAGTAACTAATTATATAAATTTTTTTAATTCAAACTTTTAAGAAAAATGCGCGAGTTAATCAAAATTAATTGTTAGGTCCGCCGACGAAAGAAGAGAGAGGTCGGCCTGAGCGGCCGGCCCCCAGACGGCTCGGGGGGATGAACCTGTGCGCGCCGATCGCGCGCGCGGTGGTTCCCCCATGTTCCCCATTTAGATGATGAGATCATGAGGAAATGGCTGAACGCACCCTAATACTAATTATAAAAAGGGGGCTTGGCTCCATCAAATGGAGACAAGAACTGAAATCTGAAAAAGAAACTCTGCATATATAAATATAACTGCTGTTGCGGACTAACTCGACGTCCCGGTCAATGAAAATAGAAAACTGACAAGGTATTTTTTTTGACGTGTAAAACCCCGGAAAGAGGTGAAAAACCACGTGGTCGGATCTGTGCCGACTAAACCTCCACTAGATCTGAGTGTTGTTACAAGGCTTTTTCAAGAACTCGAGAGCGACAAGCCGCCTCTCGTTACAATTATTGGGGGGAGAGAGAGAGAACTTGGAGGGTGATAAGCCACCGCTCGCAAGGCTAACTATTCCTCGTGTGCTGCAAGGAGCGATGCGCTCGCTGTATTCTGAAGTCTTCTAATAATTTTCGGTGGCGGGGCAGCTTGTTGTATCCGCTCTGATGTCGGGTGCTTGGAAGCTCGTGCGACGCGTCGGGCGCGTCCTATCTTCTGGGGATTGTCTCTTGTTGTACGTGGAGGAGACGAGAATTGCTGGCTTGCTGACGCTTGGTGGGCTTGTTGCTGAGCTGTAGGCGTTGAATACTTGCAGCAGTATTGGGAGCAGAACACACAGAGGTGCGTTTGGGGCAGACTTGACGACTGAGCGTGCGAAGAGCTGGCCGATGGAGAGTGCGTAGGGCGCTTGTTGGAGGAGAGTGCGCAGAGCGCTTGTTGGCAGAGAGCGCGTAAGGTAGAGACGTGTGTTAGAACGCGCAAGGAGGCGATGCGTGCGGGAGTGCGCAAGGAAGGTAACACGCGTAGGAGTGCGCAGGGAAGGCAACGCGCGCAGGAGCGCGCAAAGAAGAGAAGCGCGCTACAACACGCAAGGAGGCGATGTGCGCGGGAGCGTGCAAGGAAGAGGACGCGCGCGGGGGCGCGCAAGGAAGAGGATGCGCGTGGGGGTGCGCAAGGAAGAGATGTGCGCTAGGGCGTGCAAGGAGACGATGCGCGCAAGAAAGAGAAATGTAGGAGAGATAAAATCCGTAGTAGGATTTCCCGGACGGGGAAGATGAAGATCTTCGAAGGAGGCGTCGAAGACGAAGGAGATCTTCAAGTAGCGCTTGAAGATCTTCAAAGAAGGAGGATATGAATGAGGAAGGATGAAGGAGAGAGAGAATCCGTAGGAGTATCTTCTGATGGAGGAGAGAATGAATAAAAAAAAGGAGGTCTGGGGGCTGGGGCCCTATTTATGGGCTTCATGAATGGTTATGGAGGTTACACGGTTATCCGCAGCCCATAACCACCATGACCAATATTAATAGACCGAAATATTATAATTAATTTTAAGTGATTATGGTTTAATATGCATATTATTCTCGTTATACGCAGACCGCTCTATTTTTAGCAACGCATTATCTCCATTATGGGAGATCATGCAGACAGTTATGTGGGTGGTTACCCACGTAACCGACGGTGATGATCGCGCGAGCATGATCGGACGGCGGAGAATACACATGGGGACGACGACGACGACGGGGAAGGTTGCCCGCCGGCGACCGTCACGCTTGACCGGAGGAACTTGCCGGCAGAGGACGGACGGCGAGACGGCCGCTTGTCCCGACGAGAAAGAGGTCGCCCCTATTAGAGGCGGACGGGCGGCCAAATGGCCACCCGTCAAGAAGACTGAAACACCGCCCTTGTTAGGGGAGGTGGCACCTCCTTGGTGCAGGAAAAAAAGGGGAGAGGGCAGTCGGTAGGGCCGCCCTCCACGGAAGACAATCTGGTCGCCCCTAACATAGGGCGGCCTACAGCGGATGTGGGGCTAGATGGCCGCCCATGTGGAAGAAAAGTCCACCGCCCCTGTTAGGGGCGGTGGCATTTTTCTAGCGCGGGAAAAGATTAGGGGAGGGCGGCCGGTAGGGCCGCCCTCACTAGAAGGGAATCCGGTCTCCCTTAGCTAAGGGCGGCCGGCGGCGGATGGGCGGCCAAATGGCCGCTTCGACCGCCCATTTGGCAGAAAAGGCCACCGCCCCTGTTAGTGGCGGTGGCACTTTCCTGGCCCAGGGAGAAGGAAGGGAGGGCGGCCGGTGGGGCCGCCCTCCCCGAGAGAGAATCGGGCCGCCCTAACCGAGCGGTCGGGGGGGGGGGGGGGGGGGGACGAAGAGGCAGAGCGGCATGGAAGCTGCCCGACCAGAGCGGCACGACAGCGTGCAAAATCATGTTGTCGACTGCTCTGCGCGCGCAGAGATGCGCACGCCTAGGAGAGCACGCACTAGATGCGTGCACCCTGGGTGTGTGCGCGCTCCCGGGTATGTGCTTCCCCCCATGTGCATTGTGGGAGCGGACCGCGCACCGCGTTGCGTGCGGCCAGGCCGGATGTGGGCGAAAACTCGAGCTGTGCTTGACGGATCACGACTTGACCGGACCGGGTATAGTGAGCCCCATCAGATTCCCTCAACTTTTCGAAGGTCATCTTGCTATAGAATGTGCTCGAAAATTTTCCTGAAGCTTCCCTCTGAACGCTCCTCTAATAGGGCGGGTGATTACAAGCCTACCCTACTCTGTACTTGTTGTTTTGCCAAGGTGCTAGAAAATGCGGGTGCATTGTGTGGTGATGAGCATGCTGAGGGCGTGGCGAGGGGAGTGTGAACTGTGAGCGTCATGCGTTGATGTGTGTGGTGGGCACAGTATGCGCGAGGTGCACTTTTGGTCTTCATGCGCGCACAGCACGGTATGCACAAGGTGCACGATGTGTGACATGCGCATTGCGTAATGGGCGTGAGGTGTAACGGGTGTTGTGTGCACGATGCGTGCAGCGTGCGCAACGTGCACAAGGTGTAATATGTATGGTGCGTAGAGCTCACAACTGTGCGATGCATGCGACGAGTGTGCATAACACCATGTGTGTAGCGTGTGCGTAGGGCGCAATGTGAATTGTGCATATGAGGTACAATGCTCGTGATGTATGCTTAACGTGTGCTATGTGCGATGATTACGGGTAAAGGTGCAATATGCTTGGTGCATTGAGCACTCATTCGTGGAGGATAAGAGGTTGTCAAGATGCGAGTTTCTGGTGCCCTTGAGTTTGCCATCGGGGTCCCTTGTGCACATGGTCAGAGGAGGAAACCTGTTGTTGCGAGATATAGGGATGTGGATGCGGCGCTTCCATCTTCATTGAGGCAGAAGGGTTCCTTAGTTGGCGAGGTTCTCTTGTCACTCTGAGGGATTATCATGACCGGGACGTTTCTTGATTTCACTGGATTGGATCGAAGCTGAAGGCCGAATTGGAGGAGGCCCGAGCATCTTTTAGAGGTGGAGAATTCTCTGGTGGAAAGGACTACACAGATGTTGATGCGTGCTCAAGAGGAGACTTCTCGTTTAGAGACGGAACTTTGCGCGACAAAAACCCAAGTGGAGGTGTTATCTTCTGATAACCGCATGTCAGAGCTGAAGGCTACTAGTCTTGCGGAGTACATGGAGTCTCTGGATTATATGCGGGATTGTTGCTTGATTAGCGAGGAAGTTTGCGATGAGATCTGGAGCAAGGACGTGGAGCCTCAGATGGAAGATGTTCGAGAGTTGGCCCTCAGGTGTGGAGTATCGAGGGCTATTCGTCTTCTTGGCAGGAGCTTGGGATGCGACGTGTCCGGCCTTGGCTTTGATGATATCTCTGGCGATGAGAGCTCTGATTTTATCGTATCTGACGTGTAGCAGCATTGTTTCTTTGTATTAGTGTGTGTTTGCATTTTTGCTTTTCTGGTCTGGTGTCTTGTATGTCGTTTTTATTATTTGACGGTTCTTGTTTGACGCTTTTGCGCATGTACTTGCATGTAGCTGTCATAATTATGCTCTTTTTCTTCTTTTTTCTTGAGCGATGGTGGCTGCTCAAGAGAGCATTGCGAGAGAATGTTAATATATGATCCAGGTATTACAAGGAGCGCATTGCCTGAAGGCAGTTGTTGTAAGGAGCGCACATCTCGGATGCAGTTGGTATAAGGAGCGCGATGCCCAAAGGTAGTTGCTATGAGGAGCGCGCTGCTCGGAGGCAGTTGTTGTCAGGAGCGCGCTGCCCGAAGGTAGTTGCTGTTAGGATCGCGCTGCCCAAAGGCAGTTGTTGTGAGGAGCGCGCTACCCGAAGGAAATTGCTGTGAGGAGCGCGCTGCTCAGAGGCAATTGCTGTAAGGAGCGCGTTGCACGAAGGCAGTTGCTGTGAGGAGCGCACTGCTCGAAGGCAGTTGCTGTGAGGAGCGCGCTGCTCGGAGGCTGTTGCTGTCAGGAGCGCGCTGCCCGAAGGCAGTTGTTGTGAAGAGCATGCCGCTCGGAGGTAGTTGTTGTAAGGAGCGCATTGCACGAAGGCAGTTACTGTGAGGAGCGCACTGCTCGAAGGTAGTTGTTGTAAGGAGCGCACTGCCCAAAGGCAGTTGTTGTAAGGAGCGCGCTGCCCGAAGGCAGTTGCTGTGAGGAGCGCGCTGCCCGAAGGCAGTTACTGTGAGGAGCGCGCTGCTTGGAGGCAGTTATTGTGAGGAGCGCGCTGCCCGAAGGCAGTTGCTGTAAATGTAAATGAACGTCTTTGTACTTGAGCGAAATGAGTATGCATTTCAAATCGCACAGATGATGCTCGCCTTCTATAGGACTGAAATAAGAAAACTTTTAAAGTTATTAGAGTTACAGTTGTGAGACTGTTCTTATGGAAATCTACATGAAGAATTCATAGCAAAGTAAAATTGATGAACGCTACACTGGACAATGCCCCTCTGATAGGTACGAAGCCCTCTCTTGGGTGGTCGACTTAGGGGTTGCCCCCCAGTCCGTTCTAGCAAGCAGTTGGCCAATTTCCTGTCAGCAGACTTGGTGCTTAGCCCTGTAAGAATCTCCTCAGGAGGCCTTGTTTTATGAGATACTCGATCTCCTCCTTAAGCTTTGAGCTATCTTTTGTATCGTATCCTCGTCCATGGTGGAACTCACGAAACTTAGTTTGGTCCCCCGCATTTTTAGCGAGGGGTCTGGGCTTGCGGAGCGCGTCACTGCCTTGGATTGCGTAAAACACATTTGTTCTGGAGGTATTGAGGGGTGTGTATTTCAAGTGATGTCGAGGTTGTGGGTTGCCGCGACATTCGCTGTTCTTCCTCAGGTCTGATGAAACTTCTTGCTCCCTTCTCCTTTTTATGTCTCTATCGAATTGTTTTTGATGCATCTCAATTGCTTCATCGGCTGCAATCTGGGCATCGATTAGTCGTATTAGATCATGATAACTTGATGTCGTTTCTCTCATTGATGCTGAATAGAAGCTGCTGGGGCGGAGTCTTCCCAATAGGAAGCCTCATAAGAGCTCGGGGCTGATGCCCGGGATCAGTTGTGCTTCTGCGGTGAAACGATGAAAAAAATCTCTGAGTGTTTCTCCTTCACTTTGGCAGATCCCAAACAAGTGGGAAGAATCTTTAACTATTTGGCGGCTAACGATGAATTGGTCCGTGAATTGTTGTGATAGTTCTACAAAATTCTTCATCTCCCCCTCCTTCAGAGATAAGAACCAAGTGCAAGCTTGTCCTTTCAAAGTCACAGGGAAAGCTTGGCACAATAGTTGATTTTAGGCATTGCAAAGTTGCATCATGATTGCGAAGTGTCTGAGATGCTCTTACAGGTCACTTGTACCATCGTACATCTCCGTCTTCGGGAGTCTAAATGGGATTGGGTGTGTCAGGATCTCAGGTGCAAATGACGAGTAATGATGTAGGGGGCGGCTGGCCGAAGCGACGCTTTGCTTGGATCGCTCGCGCTCTTCTGTGATTAAGTTGAGAATTTCTTCACACGTGATCCTTTCATCGAGGCACGCTACTTCAGGGTAGTTGCAGTGATTGTGAGCTTCAGGTTCTCTGGCAGGACGGGCTTTGCGGCCTTGAATATCCACACAGGGGGGTTCTGATTCAAGTATGTTGACAAACATGTGAGGGGGAACTGGACAGACGTGCCCACCAGGGATCATCCCTTCGGCTGTGTGGGTAACTTCTCCCATCATAGTCTCTAGTCATGAGTACCACTGTGTTGAGGGTACTGTCTTATGATAATGCTGGGAACTCGCTTCCCACAGACGACGCCAAACTGTTACTGTTGAAGCCAAAAATGACTTCTGTGGAGTTCGGGGTCCCAAAAGAGGGGTGACCGCGCACCTACTACCCTCAAGCGAACAATCTAGGCACAAGATTAGGAACACAAGGGACAGACACAAGATCTCAGCGTGGAGGACTCACCGCATACCCGGAAGACTAACAAACTCTTCCCCTCTCAAGCCAAAGGCTGAGCTAAGACACCTTCAGAGGGCGTTCTTGGCCGACCGGAACATCTAAAGAGGGTCTCAAGACCAACTTTCTCCTATCCAGATATGTCTCCTTGGGTCTACACAAAATGCTCATCACCCGCCCTACTGATGGCGCAAACTTGCCGAGCAATTTCACGACACGCTGCCCAAACTGGGCCACGAACAGCGCGACTCCGCTGTCCTAACAGGCTGCCAACAGGCCATTAGGGGCTTCCCGACAACTATACCTCGGGGCCCCCACGGGGCAAGCGGTTCACGAGAACACCGCCCGCCCAATACGAAGAAGAAAGCTACACATCCACAGAGCATCACAGATATTAAAAGAATATTACAGGAATATGAATTCCATACTTCGGCACGCAGACCGGAAATATAAGAAAAAATAGGCCTTCAAGGGCCGGCACCAGCTTTGGCTTAAGCCCGCTACTCCCCGCTTGGTACTGCAACACATGTACACCAACGTCTCGACAAGCAGCGGTCAGCTAAACGTCAGTCAGCTAACATGAGCGGACCAAATATATTGCACACACCCCTTTTTTAGGGGCTGTGGCGCGCATTCCCTGCAAACGGATAATATACAACTTCCTCGGAGTCTTCTCCGGGAACACCAGAACATCACCAATCCGGCTCACACGTCCGGATGGGCTTCACACAGCATGCCTAAATCCGTACTCACACTTCAAGGCGCTAACATAGTTAATTGCAGGGACGTACACGTCAACCCGTCGGAGAGCTCCCTTCCCCCACCCGTTGGTGGGGAGGGGCTTCCATGCAAATATGTAAACTGAGGGCTTCACCTGCCTAAGTAGAAACATCGCTACCCTTGACGCGTGTTTGGCGGGGCCGCAACCGCGCTCATTACCCGAGGCTCCACGTCTAGCGTCCGTAGTGGTTGTCCATGCACGGATCCGACCTCCGCGGGAGAGTTGAAAAGCTCCGAATGATTTTTCCCTTCATGGCCGAGCCTCTCCATGGCCGATCGTACTCCAAGTAACACCGAGGGAGTTGATTCCGGCCTCCACAACTTCAGGCGGCGTCGGGGAAGCTGAGGGAGTCGATTCCGGCTCTCAACTAGCTGGTAGGGCAGGTTGATCTCTCGGAGGGTGGGGTAGGTCTCACCTCGGGATAGGTTCCGCTGTCAGGCTCTCACTAGCGGACAGGCTGGTTGATCTCTCGTGGAAGCCAAGTCCCTTACCCGGAGGAGGTCTCGCCACCCACGCTCCCATAGCTGGCATGACAGGTTGACCCCTCCAGGAGGTGAAGTGTCCTTTACCCAGAGGAGGTCTCGTCACCCAGGCTCCCATAGCTGGCATGACAGGTTGACCCCTCTGGGAGGTGAAGTGTTTTTTACCCGGAGGGGGTCTCGCCACCCAGGCTCCCATAGCTGGCATGATAGGTTGACCCCTCTGGGGGGCCAAGTGTTTTTTACCCGGAGGGGGTCTCGCCACCCAGGCTCCCATAGCTGGCATGACAGGTTGACCCCTCCGGGGGGCCAAGTGTTTTTTACCCGGAGGGGGTCTCGCCACCCAGGCTCCCATAGCTGACATGGCAGGTTGACCCCTCCGGGGGGCCAAGTGTTTTTTACCCGGAGGGGGTCTCGCTACCCAGACTCTCATAGTTGGCATGACAGGTTGACCCCTCCGGGGGCCAGGTGTTTTTTACCCGGAGGGGGTCTCGCCACCCAGGCTCCCATAGCTGGCATGGCAGGTTGACTCCCCGGAGAGGCGCGCCAGAAAATTACACTCAGCGAATACGTTGGGTTGGACGTTTCTTTCCGAGCTTGTGCCAACCTCGAAAAGAGCGGGGATTGTGTACAACCCCGTATTCGCCCCTATACAGTTTTTAAGCTTTTTGGAGATTTTGAACTCTCGGTGGCCAATTTTGGCTCTGGCGTGGAAACATACTAGTAGGGGGAGGAAAAATCGGCCTCCCCCAGTGGCCCTTTTTTGGGAGGCCGGGAACTCGCCCCTGCCCCCCTGACCGCGGCTTGGTGGGGCGAGACCGACCTAGGCCGGGGGTCTCGCCCCTGCCCGCGGCTTGGTGGGGCGAGACCGGCCTAGGCCGGGGTCTCGCCCCTGTGCTCGGCCCCTAGGTGGATGAGGGGCGGGGTGGTTTTTACCCCTTTACCCCCCGGTGTGGCTGTTTCCTATTGGCCCGGAGCTTTTTAGCCCTAGGGCTTTTCGGTCATTTTGGTCCATGGGATTTGGAAAACTATAAATAGACCCCCTTGGGTGCCTTTGGAGGGAATCCTTTTCTTAGCTTCCTCCTCCCTTAGTTTATTCTTAGTAGAGTAGAGAGAGCTCTCCAAGGCGCCCAGCCTAGCCCTTTGGTAAGGGAGGGGAAGTGCTCAGGTAGCCTTCCGGGTGTGAGGTGGGACCTCCGCGCTAGAGTCGAGGGTCTGTTTCTAACTTCTTGATCCTTTGGTCCGTGACGTTCTCTTGAGTGTAGTAGGTGTGAGGTGTAACACCCCCTATCCGTCGCATAGCATATAGCAGTAGGTCCGGTCGGGGCCCGACGCCATATACCGCAGACAGACCGGGTGGTTACTTATGGAAACCATCCAACCAATCTCAACGTCCTACACAGAGCATGCTAGCGGAAGCAGTTTATAAAAGTTGTAAACAAGAACCCAGTATAAGAGCACGAATGTCCACTAATATAACATTTAGGAATGTATACAAAATACCCAAAATCGGTCTTAAGGCCTTACAAAATGTTTCACTTGTCTGTTACATGATTTACCAACCTCGGCACGCAGGCCGGCCATACATGAATAAAATAGAAAACATTTCCGCTTGGGACTTCGAGGGCCAGCTTCGCAAAAAGGGCTTTAGCCCGCTATTGACCGCTTGGTCCAGCTGCACCTGCAAGCAACAAACCACCGCACGGTGGCAAACAAGGCAACGGTCAGCAATGCTGACCAAATTATAACGATCCCGCCCCCAACTCGGGGCGGCGATGCTCCTTCCCTGCATTTCATTAGCACAAGCGAGCAATGCATATAACCATAGCCATTTCATCACAGACGTTGGCTCGCACGAGCACACGCCCCGTGCACTCAGGGCACATTCTCGGTGAACCGGTCGATGCCACGTCAATTAAAGCCATTAACATTCCGGACTCACCGCCGCCACTTAGACGGCCATTCCTATGAGCAATTCGTCTTCCGGGCATTGGTCACGTCAATTTAAGCCATTGACCGCCGAAGACTCACATCTATGCCAACGGCGAGTGCCATGTAACTTTAGGTCTCTCTAACCCGAACGACATAAAGCGGGTACGGCTCCATCTAACCCGTGCTCACATCGCAACGACAATTTAAGCCATATGCGCGGGTCAAACTTTCACCGAGTCCCATTCTAACACAAGTCACATAACCCCGTTATGTTCAAGTTGGCTCTCAGGCCACCAAGTTGGCAAGACCTCGTGTCCGCCCAGTTTTCCGGGTGCACCTTTGGGTTAGTCCCCAAGGCTCCCTGCTGCAATCTACCGCGTAGAAAACCCGAAAAACGCCCAATAGCACGGAGTCTTCTCCGGCTTTAAGCAATGCAACATCACCGATCCGAACTAACATGTCCGGGTAGGCTTCAACCAAAATGCCTATGTCCGTTCTCGTATACGGACTCTAAACAACGGGGACTTTACATATCTACCCGAAGGAACACCTCCAACTCTCCGCAAACTCGCGAGAGGGGCTTCCTATGCTAAGAAAGAGAGCTATTAGTGCTCATGATGAGGATCGTTACCCTTGCGTTCCTCTTTGGCGCCATCGGAAAGTAATCGGATGGAAATGACCGCACTAGCGTTGCCTCCGCGGATCCGGAGTCGGCTTGCGATTCGGAGCTCCGAAGCTCCTCCAATGGCGGATCTAGCTCCTCTTCCTCTTGCCTTAGCTCTTCTTTCTCCAAGGGTTTGGAGAGATGAAAAGGTAAGAAAAATGATGGATTTCAAGTCAACTCCCGGGTATATCCTCCCAGGAACAACCCCCAGCCATTGGATCTTCAATCAAGGAAACGAACGGCTTTGATTCGGGGCTGAAATGCCCAATCTGGACCGAACACGGCCTGGCACACGCCCGTGTCCAGGGCCGTGTGCCGCATTCGCCGTCAAAATCGAATCTCCTAGACACGCACACGGGTATCGAACACGCCCGTGTTCGAGCTGACACGCCCGTGTTCCAGCTGACACGGCCGTGTAGCCGGCCGTGTACCCCATGATTTTTCCCTCGTTTCCAACCCGAGCACTGCACGGGTTCTAGGACACGCCCGTGTCCTTGCCCGTGTCACTTTGACACGCCTGGGCCCCCAGGCCGTGTACACGGGACATTTCGTCGAGTGGAGATCGACGACTCGATGACACGGCCTTGGACACGCCCGTGTCCTAGGCCGTGTGCCTTGACTCGACGATCGTCGAGTGAATCTCGACGATTTCACCTTGACGATCGTCGACACGGGTCGACACGCCCTGCGACACGCCCGTGTCGCAGGCCGTGTGCCCATTCTCGACGAATCGTCGAGTATAACTCGACGATTTCACGGCTAAGTGTCGACACGGGTCGACACGCCCTGCGACACGCCCGTGTCGCAGGCCGTGTGCCCATTCTCGACGAATCGTCGAGAATAACTCGACGACTTCGCGGCTAAGTGTCGACACACGCTTGACACGCCCCGGGACACGCCCGTGTCCCAGGCCGTGTGCCTTCAGCCAGAAACCAAAACTGGCCCAAAACGTCCCCCTTTGCTCCTTTGAGTTTCGGGGCGTTACAACTCTCCCCCTCTTAAAAGAATTTCGCCCACGAAATTACATAAAAGAAAGATATACAAAAACAACATTTGTACCCGAGCGGAACAACTCCGGATACTCGTCAAGCATAGTCTGCTCTCGTTCCAAGAGAGCTCCTCACGACCGCAATTGTCACAACGGACCTTGACCATCCTGATCTCTTTATTGCGTAGCCGCTTGACTTCCGAGTCCTCAATCCGCACGGGCTTGACCTTTGTCGTTAGCCCACTATCCACCGGCACTTGATCGACCGCGATCATTTGCGTAGGCTCTTGCACCGCCTTCCGAAGTACCGAAATGTGGAATACATCGTGTAAATCACCTAGCTCCACTGAAAGCTTCAACCTATAGGCCGCTTCTCCAACTCGCTCCAGAACCTCGAATGGTCCAAGGTACCTCGGTGTAACGCCCCGGATTTTTATGACGTACGCATGATGGGCGTTCCGTGGGCTTTGATTATACTTTGAGCATGGTTTTTCCCGCGGGCTTGCGAGTGGTTCTTTTTGGTTGCTGAGTTGCACGATTCCCCAGCAAACCGTAGTCCAAATAAGGGACTCGGTGAGGCCTCTTAGGGAATGCCTGCATGTTTTCGCGCCCGGGGAATGTTGCTCAAAATAAGTTGCTGGTTCAGGAAACAAAAAGGGTAAAAAGTGCTTAAGGCAAAAGTGGTCTAGGACGTCCCAAGAACATTTTTCACAAAAGGGGAAAATGGTCGTTTTTGTGCTACACGCCCCCTGTCACGGGCGTGACCAAGGCCGTGACCTGGGCGTGACCTTCTGGACTCGACGAATTTTTCTTGCGTCGAGTTGAGCTCGACGAATGGGGTACACGCCCCCCTGACACGGGCGTGTCACGGGCCGTGTCCCGCTTCGTCGAGTGTCGAGTGTCGATCGGCGAGTATCGAGCGTCGAGTATCGAGTGTCGAGTCGTCGAGAGGGGGACACGGCCTGTGACACGGGCGTGTCACAGGGCGTGTCAGGCTGGGTCGAGTGTCGACACTTTCTGTCGACGAGGTGTTTAGACGCGGGTTACACGCCCTAGGTCACGGGCGTGACCGACCCGTCACGGGCGTGTACCCCGGCCGTGTACCGTCTGGATGAACATGGAATTGCCGCCTTTCGGCGCCGCTTATGGTACACGCCCGGTGTCACGGGCGTGACACAGGGCGTGACCGACCCGAAAATCGACTTTTTCCAGTTTTTTTGTGCCATTCATTTCCTTGATCCTGCATCGAACGGTTCAGCTCTGTTCTGGTCAAATTTAGGACGAAACAGAGAAGTGATTTCTCATTTTTCTTCTTCTTTTCATCTTCCCTTCTTCTTCTTCACTTCTCAAAGAAAAAGTAAGGGAAATATCTTCATCTTCTTCTTCCTTCTCCTCAAAGAGAAAGCAAAGAGAGCAAGGCTCAAGCAAGGCAAGAAAAGAAAAGCAGCCGTCGCGACATCGTCTCGGTTCAGACAAGTGGTGTTCTTCACCCTTGCCAATCTCCTTTCGTGAATTTTGATGCTATAGTTTTGATGCTAATCCTCTTTCAAATTCCATACCTTGTTCTTCATGATACCTTTGAATTTCTCAATACTTTACTAACATGATCTCCATGCTTAAATTCTCTAGCTTTATGATTACTTCATGTCATTTGTTTCTCCTCACGTATAATCATGAAGATTGTTCTTGTTTCTCATCACGTACTTTATTCGTGTTCCGTATGATTATAGCGTAATCCATCTTCTAGCAACTTGTTAGCATGTGTGAGGGCGATGAAAGGAAACGTGTTACCGTGGGTTATGGGGTGTTTTGCGAGGCGAATTCGTGAAGCATGGCGGGAGCGTTTGTGTGAGACTTTTGCAAGGGGTGGTGTGGTTTCAGCCTGTGGCCACCGGGTTTTGTTTTGTGGTTAGAGAGACCACTTTGGCCCGATTTGGGCTGGTTTTGTTTGGTGCGTTCCACTTTAGGGCCGCCACCGATAAGACCCTTGTGAAATTGAACTTAACCACTGCTTATGCTTCACTTGTCTAGTAGATTCTTGTTCTATGAATGATGGAATAGTCATGTGTTTTGCCTTTTGTTCCTGCGGTTTGAGCAGGACTTGAAGAACTAGTACGCACTTGGTGCGGTTGACCCTTTGGAATGACATTGTTTTTCTACATGTACGCACTTGTTTTGTGCACTCTTTTGACGTAAGCATTGCTATGGGGTCGGTAAGCCCCTTCTTGATTCATTATGAAATTTGTACTCTCTTTTGTATAGTTGGTTGATTGCTGAGGTATTCTTGCTTGAATGCCTCAGGTGCAGGTTGTAGCCGGTTGAGCGGCTAGGTTGGTTGGAGGCGTTTCTTGGGAGCTAACCGAGCATTCAAAGCGAGGTAGTTCTCCTTTTGTTGTACAGACATACATGTGCCCCAATGGGTTCGTGTCAGCTTGTTGGCGCCCATTTGGTGGATTTTCTTTTATGTAAATATGAACTAGACTGCTATTGTAACTCCTTTGGATGGAATGTACTTGCTTTTGGGATAGTTTTCTGGTAGGTTGCATTAGGTATTTTGAAGCTAAACCAAAACTATTATTGTATCTCATGCATACATGACTTGCTAAATTACGACTTATTTTCAAATAACGTAAACAAAGAGGATTTCGTATAAAAATATCACTCGAGGCTGCATATAGGAGTTCGGGATGAATAAACCAAGGATTTCCGCCGCGTAACAATGTGTTTGATACCTAAGGCCGAGGGATACGGCCAACAAATGAACTAATTTTCTTACATATAACTGTTGAATTTCAATTCATAAAGTAAGCGTCAAGGGTTGCCTGAACGTGTGCAGTTATCCCCTGCACGACATGGCATCATAACCTGTAGTTCCTCTTGCTCTGATACGAGGTACTCGTTGAGGAAATGCGGGTTGTGACAGTTGGTATCAGAGCCAGGTTTGCTTGACATTTGGTCGGGCAAACTTTCCTTTTGTTTTGTGAGTGTAAGCATCATTTCATACACACACCGAGGTGCCATCAGTATGTCTTGGCCGAAGCACGTACACTACACTCATGGCATGAACAGAAGTATACGGGGCATATTATGTAGTATGGGATGCATAATATGTGACTGTATATGGATCCACCATAGGGGCAACATGTGAGGGTTATGTAGTATGGGATGCATAACCTCACCACATGGATGCGACTAGCACGTTTTCTTTTCTTCGTTGCATGCAATGCTATGTAGTATGGGATGCATAGCATTGTGATGCGTACGACCGCTCATGGCATGCATTAAGGCCTTTTCTTAGAATGCATAGCACAGCACGCATAACATAACATTGCATGAGCACAACGTGCCAAGCTAAGACTTACATGATGACACCTGTACACTCATGGTTTTGGGTCAAAGCAAGTCATGCATCCATGGTTTAGGCACAAGTTAGTGGGATGACGGTGAGTCATCTTTAGGTGAGGCATGCCATCATTCTCAAACTCCCAAAGCAAGTTAGCAGTTGATATTCATATTTTGATATGTATGGTCTGTACATAGCCATTGTGTGTTTTGTTGGATTTGAGATTGACAAGAGTGACTGTGTCTCTAGGATGTCGAAGCGTCCAGTGACAAGGCAAACTCCCCAATCTGAGGGTGAATCTTCGGGCGCGCAGAATAATGCGCTGATAGATAGTCTTCGCCAAAGTAATGAGGCTTTGACGAGACAGGTGCAGGAAGTGCAGTCCCAGCTTCAAGCTATGTCATCCGCTATGTCTGGGCTGGCACCAAGAGGACAAGAGACGGTTAGAGGCCCCACTAGTTCGACTCCTTCAATGGCAGTGACACCCCCAGTTGTCGTTCCTCCTGCGATGACTTTCATCTCGCAGTTTCAACGACTTGGACCACCGACGTATGATGGAAAGGCAGACTTCGTAATCTTGGATGACTGGGTGATCAAGTTGGAAGAAATGTTTGTGTATGCTGGTGTGACTGAGGACCAGAAGGTGATGCTTGCTGCCTATCAACTTAAGGGATTGGCGAAAGGATGGTGGTTACGAGAAAAGGAAGGCCTAGGGGCGGGCTGTTCGTGGGAAGTGTTTAAAGAACTGGTACGGCGCAAGTTTCTACCGGCAGTGGAAAGGGACCGCCTGATGAATGACTTTTTGTATTTGAAGCAAAGGAAACTCACAGTGAGTGAGTATGAAATCGCGTTTAGCAAGTTAAGCCGGTTTGCATCGAGCTTGGTGACGACAGAAGCTGATCGCGTCAAGCGGTTTTTGGGCGGACTCCGCAGCGACGTACAGCAGTTCGCAAGTGCTTATGGAGCGACGAGTTACACTGCTGTGGTTGAGGCGGCGTTGAAGGTGGAAGCGATCGAAACTGCAAAACAAAGAGGACAACTGATGAGGAAGAATAAGAGGAAGCTGGTGGGAGGGAAAAGCTCCCAAGATGCAGACGTAAGGAAGAGAAACAAGGAGACATGTAGCTTCTGTGGCCGAGCTGGTCACCCCTTTGAGACATGTTTCAAGCGGTTGGGGATGCAAAAGAAGGAGCAGGTGCACGCCATTCAGGGTGCGCCAACCAGAGACTTGGAGTGTACATTTTGTGGGAGAAGAGGTCATGATGTGAGCCGCTGCTGGGCCAAAGATAAGGTATGCTTTCAGTGTGGCAGACCAGGACATCTTCGTGCAAGGTGCCCACAGGTTCAAGCTGTGTTACAACCCGCACCACTCCAGGCTTTGCCTCCGCCTCCGCGCTTGGACAAAGGCAAAGGGAAGTTGAATGTGGTCTCTGCAGAGGAAGCGCATACATCACCTCAGGTTATTTCAGGTTCGATTCCGTCCTCTGGTTCTCGTTTTGTGTATACCTAGTATGTGTAGTTCTTAGCGTAGCATATATACTTTATAGGAAACTTTAAGGTCAAGAACCGTTGGGCGCGTGTTCTCTTTGATTCTGGCGCGACCCATTCATTTGTAGCGCGAACTTTTCTAGATCGGTATCATTTGACACCAGAGCGAGTGGGGAATGCGTTTTTGGTGAAATTTCCTTCTGGCGCTTCTGTGGTGGCTGACTGGGGTCTTCTTGATTGTCCCATTTTGTTGGGAGATTTTATAGCAAGGGTGGATTGCAAGGTAATCGATTTGGAAGATTTCGACGTCATTCTGGGTATGGACTGGTTAGCCCGCTATGACGCCGTCATCCAGTGCAGAGGGAAGCGCTTGGATTTTGTCAAGGATGATGGTCAGCCAGGAAGTGTGTATGGTGATTCTTGCCAGGATTCTCCCGGGCTTTCGGCGGTATGTGTTCGGACGTTGTTTGTTTCCGACTGTTTTGCTTGTCTTGTCTCCGCTGTGGGGACTAGTGCTGTTTTGCCGCTTTTGGAGGAGATTCCTGTTGTGCGTGACTTCCCAGATGTTTTTCCTACTGACCTTCCTGGTCTACCCCCTGATCGTGACGTCGAGTTTGTTATTGAGTTGGAGCCGGGTACGCGACCGATCGCGAAAGCTCCATACAGGATGGCCCCGCGTGAGCTAGCAGAGTTGCGTACACAGTTAGATGACTTGTTGGCAAAAGGGTTTATCCGGCCGAGTTCATCACCTTGGGGTGCACCGGTGTTATTTGTAAAGAAGAAAGATGGGTCGATGCGGCTTTGCATCGATTACCGGGAGTTGAACAAGGTGACTATTAAAAACAAGTACCCACTGCCAAGAATTGATGATTTATTTGATCAACTGCGTGGCAGTTCTGTATTTTCGAAGATTGATCTCCGCTCGGGCTATCATCAGCTCAAGGTCCGGGAATCTGATATTCCGCGAACTGCATTTCGATCAAGGCATGGCCACTTTGAATTCCTTGTGATGTCGTTTGGATTGACCAATGCACCATCAGCTTTCATGGATCTGATGAACAGAGTGTTCAAGGACTATTTGGATAAATTTGTGGTGGTGTTTATTGATGATGTTCTTATCTACTCCCGCAGTGCTGAGGAACATGAACAGCATCTGCGAGTAGTATTGGCCACTTTACGAGATCAATGGTTATTCGCCAAGCTAAGCAAATGCGAGTTTTGGTTGCCGCATATTGGTTTTCTGGGTCATGTCATTAATCACCAGGGTATTTCAGTGGATCCCGAAAAGATTTCTGCGGTCATGGAATGGAGAAGACCGGAAACACCCAAGGAGATTCGAAGCTTCTTGGGCTTAGCCGGCTATTATCGCAGATTTGTCGAAGGTTTTGCGACGTTGGCCACACCTTTGACTCGATTAACCCAGAATAACGTGGCATTTGAATGGAATGACAAGTGTGAGACCTCCTTCCTGGAACTCAAACATCGATTATGTACCGCTCCTGTGTTGGTCTTGCCGACGGAAGGAAAAGAGTATGAAGTGTTTGTGGATGCGTCGCACGTTGGACTTGGCTGTGTGTTAATGCAAGACAAGAAGGTGATTGCGTATGGGTCTCGGCAGTTGAAAAGTCATGAAAAGAATTACCCAACGCATGATTTGGAGTTTGCAGCGGTGATATTTGCATTGAAGTTGTGGAGACACTTGCTATATGGTGCGCAGTGTAAAATCTTTACAGATCATAAGAGTTTGAAGTATGTCTTCACGCAGAAAGAACTTAATTTGCGCCAACGGCGATGGCTTGAGTATGTCGCGGATTATGATGTGGACATTCAGTATCACCCGGGGAAGGCGAATGTTGTGGCCGATGCTTTGAGTCGGAAGACGGGGAAATTATTTCATCTTTCTGTCGACCGTCTTGTGGAGGAATTTCTGTTGATGGATGTTACGGTGGGCAGATATGAACCGCAAAGTCATTCGGCAATAGAAGAACCGTCATGGCTGGTGCTTACAAGACAACATCAAAAAGATGATCCTGATCTGTTGCATTTATCTCTTCGGACTGAAAAGGGTGAATTACCGGATTTTGCGATTGATGGTGCAGGCACGTTAAAGTATCGTGGGCGCTTTTGTATTCCTGCAGTTGGGGAGATTCGTGAGATGGTGTGTAAGGAAGCACACGGCGCAAGTATGGCCTACCATCCAGGCTCAACAAAAATGTACCGTGATTTGAAACAAATTGTCTGGTGGTATGGAATGAAAAGAGATATAGCGCAATTTGTCTCAGAATGTCATACCTGCAAACAGGTGAAAGCTGATCATGGGAGACCTGGTGGCAAGTTGACACCATTGGAGATTCCAACCTGGAAGTGGGAAAGCATCTCAATGGATTTTATTACAGGTTTACCAAGATCTCCTCGAGGACATGACTCCGTGTGGGTGATCGTGGATAGGTTGACCAAGTGTGCTCATTTCGTACCCTTTAAAGTCAACTACCCGATGAAAACAATAGCGGAGCTCTATGTGAACGAGATCATCCGACTGCATGGTGTGCCTGTGAATATCATTTCAGACCGAGATTCCCGCTTTACCTCTCGTTTTTGGCGCAGTTTACAAGAGGGTTTGGGAACAGATTTGTGATACTCCACAACTTATCATCCTCAGACGAATGGCCAAACCGAGAGAGTAAATCAAATTGTAGAAGACATGATTCGATGTTACATTCTGGAGTATGGCGGAGCATGGGATGAACGTTTGCGGCTTATGGAGTTCGCGTATAATAATAGCTATCAAGAAAGCTTGCAAATGGCTCCGTTTGAAGCGTTATATGGGCGACGATGTCGGACCCCGCTCTTTTGGACTGAGGTTGGCGAGCGGCCTTTGTTGGGGCCAGAGGCGCTCGAGGATATGAAAGTTGCAGTACGAGGTATTCGGGAGAAGCTCCGAATCGCCCAAGAGCGATATGAAAAGTATGCCAACCGACGAAGGTCGGAATTGGAGTTGGCGGTGGGGGATTCTGTTTTCTTGAAAGTCTCCCCAATGGTGGGGATTAAAAGATTTGGGAAAGAGCGCAAATTAGACCCAAGATTTGTAGGTCCCTTCAAGATTCTTGCGCGAGTTGGAGCATCTGCCTACAAACTGGAATTACCTGTGAACTTTCCTGGTGTTCACAATGTGTTTCATGTTAGCCAACTGCGCAAGTGTATGCGGAAGGACACGCAAGTGTTGGACGTTGTGCCGCAATTAGCGCCAAACCTTTCATATGTGGAGATGCCCATCCGGATATTGGACTCCCAAGATCGTGTGTTGCGGAAAAAGAAGATTCCTATGGTCAAGGTGTTATGGAAAAATCAGGATGTGGAAAGCGCGACGTGGGAGCTCGAGTCAACGATGAGGTGGCTCACCCTCATTTGTTCCCGTAAGCTGGTATGTGATTTAGTGTTTGATTGGATTCATGTTTTGGTTTGCTTGTGTGTTGGGTTTTGTGAAAAGTTTCGAGGCGAAACTTTTTGTTAGGGGGAGTGATTGTAACGCCCCGGATTTTTATGACGTACGCATGATGGGCGTTCCGTGGGCTTTGATTGTACTTTGAGCATGGTTTTTCCCGCGGGCTTGCGAGTGGTTCTTTTTGGTTGCTGAGTTGCACGATTCCCCAGCAAACTGTAGTCCAAATAAGGGACTCGGTGAGGCCTCTTAGGGAATGCCTGCATGTTTTCGCGCCCGGGGAATGTTGCTCAAAATAAGTTGCTGGTTCAGGAAACAAAAAGGGTAAAAAGTGCTTAAGGCAAAAGTGGTCTAGGACGTCCCAGGAACATTTTTCACAAAAGGGGAAAATGGTCGTTTTTGTGCTACACGCCCCCTGTCACGGGCGTGACCCAGGCCGTGACCTGGGCGTGACCTTCTGGACTCGACGAATTTTTCTTGCGTCGAGTTGAGCTCGACGAATGGGGTACACGCCCCCCTGACACGGGCGTGTCACGGGCCGTGTCCCGCTTCGTCGAGTGTCGAGTGTCGATCGGCGAGTATCGAGCGTCGAGTATCGAGTGTCGAGTCGTCGAGAGGGGGGACACGGCCTGTGACACGGGCGTGTCACAGGGCGTGTCAGGCTGGGTCGAGTGTCGACACTTTCTGTCGACGAGGTGTCGAGACGCGGGTTACACGCCCTAGGTCACGGGCGTGACCGACCCGTCACGGGCGTGTACCCCGGCCGTGTACCGTCTGGATGAACATGGAATTGCCGCCTTTCGGCGCCGCTTATGGTACACGCCCTGTGTCACGGGCGTGACACAGGGCGTGACCGGCCCGAAAATCGACTTTTTCCAGTTTTTTTGTGCCATTCATTTCCTTGATCCTGCATCGAACGGTTCAGCTCTGTTCTGGTCAAATTTAGGCCGAAACAGAGAAGTGATTTCTCATTTTTCTTCTTCTTTTCATCTTCCCTTCTTCTTCTTCACTTCTCAAAGAAAAAGTAAGGGAAATATCTTCATCTTCTTCTTCCTTCTCCTCAAAGAGAAAGCAAAGAGAGCAAGGCTCAAGCAAGGCAAGAAAAGAAAAGCAGCCGTCGCGGCATCGTCTCGGTTCAGGCAAGTGGTGTTCTTCACCCTTGCCAATCTCCTTTCGTGAATTTTGATGCTATAGTTTTGATGCTAATCCTCTTTCAAATTCCATAGCTTGTTCTTCATGATACCTTTGAATTTCTCAATACTTTACTAACATGATCTCCATGCTTAAATTCTCTAGCTTTATGATTACTTCATGTCATTTGTTTCTCCTCATGTATAATCATGAAGATTGTTCTTGTTTCTCATCACGTACTTTATTCGTGTTCCGCATGATTATAGCGTAATCCATCTTCTAGCAACTTGTTAGCATGTGTGAGGGCGATGAAAGGAAACGTGTTACCGTGGGTTATGGGGTGTTTTGCGAGGCGAATTCGTGAAGCATGGCGGGAGCGTTTGTGTGAGACTTTTGCAAGGGGTGGTGTGGTTTCAGCCTGTGGCCACCGGTTTTTGTTTTGTGGTTAGAGAGACCACTTTGGCCCCGATTTGGGCTGGTTTTGTTTGGTGCGTTCCACTTTAGGGCCGCCACCGATAAGACCCTTGTGAAATTGAACTTAACCACTACTTATGCTTCACTTGTCTAGTAGATTCTTGTTCTATGAATGATGGAATAGTCATGTGTTTTGCCTTTTGTTCCTGCGGTTTGAGCAGGACTTGAAGAACTAGTACGCACTTGGTGCGGTTGACCCTTTGGAATGACATTGTTTTTCTACATGTACGCACTTGTTTTGTGCACTCTTTTGACGTAAGCATTGCTATGGGGTCGGTAAGCCCCTTCTTGATTCATTATGAAATTTGTACTCTCTTTTGTATAGTTGGTTGATTGCTGAGGTATTCTTGCTTGAATGCCTCAGGTGCAGGTTGTAGCCGGTTGAGCGGCTAGGTTGGTTGGAGGCGTTTCTTGGGAGCTAACCGAGCATTCAAAGCGAGGTAGTTCTCCTTTTGTTGTACAGACATACATGTGCCCCAATGGGTTCGTGTCAGCTTGTTGGCGCCCATTTGGTGGATTTTCTTTTATGTAAATATGAACTAGACTGCTATTGTAACTCCTTTGGATGGAATGTACTTGTTTTTGGGATAGTTTTCTGGTAGGTTGCATTAGGTATTTTGAAGCTAAACCAAAACTATTATTGTATCTCATGCATACATGACTTGCTAAATTACGACTTATTTTCAAATAACGTAAACAAAGAGGATTTCGTATAAAAATATCACTCTAGGCTGCATATAGGAGTTCAGGATGAATAAACCAAGGATTTCTGCCGCGTAACAATGTGTTTTGATACCTAAGGCCGAGGGATACGGCCAGCAAATGAACTAATTTTCTTACATATAACTGTTGAATTTCAATTCATAAAGTAAGCGTCAAGGGTTGTCTGAACGTGTGCAGTTATCCCCTGCACGACGTGGCATCATAACCTGTAGTTCCTCTTGCTCTGATACGAGGTACTCGTTGAGGAAATGCGGGTTGTGACACTCGGGCTTAGCTTTTTCAATCGCCGCACCCGCGAGACACCCTTGAATGGCTTTATATTCAAGTATACATAATCGCCCACAGCGAACTCCACGTTCCTGTGCTTGGCATTATAGTACTTTGCTTGTCGGTCCTGAGCGATAAGCAACCTCTCCCGAATGGTTCTCACCAAAGAAGTAGCGTCCTCCACTTTCGATCGCTTATACAACTTTGACTCACCCGTTTCTAACCAAGACAACGGCATGCGACATTTCCTACCATATAGGGCCTCGAAAGGCGCCATCTGAATACTCGCTTGGTAGCTGTTGTTGTATGCGAACTCCACCAAATAAAGGTGGTCTTCCCATTGCTTTCCGAAATCCAAGACACACATGCGGAGCATGTCTTCCATCGTTCTATTGACCCTCTCGGTCTGCCCATCCGTTTGCGGATGGAAGGCTGTGCTAAACTTCAGCTTTGTTCCCAACATTTGCTGCACCAGCCTCCAATCATTGGACGTGAACCGCCCATCTCGGTCACTCACGATGCTGCGGGGCACACCATGAAGCCGTACTATGTTATCCACATAAAGCTTCGCCAGCTTCTCCACCGGATCATCCTTCCTATGCGGAATAAAGTGCGACACCTTCGTTAATCGATCAACAACCACCCAAATGGCGTCGTTCCCCTTTTGCGACCTTGGCAAACCGTGCACAAAGTCCATAGAGATGTCGTCGAATTTCCACTCCGGAATAGGCAAGGACTTAAGAAATCCTCCCGGCTTTTGGCACTCCGCCTTCACTAAGACGCAAGTTTGGCACTTCGCTACGTATAGCGCCACATCCTTTTTCAAGCCCGGCCACCAAAACAGCTTCTTGACGTCGCGGTACATCTTCGTGCTCCCCGGGTGAATCGAGTACTTGGTATGGTGTGCCTCGTACAACAACTCCACCCGCAAATTGCCCACACTTGGGACGCACAAACGACCGTCTTTCCAAAGCAATCCGTCCTCCACGACGAATTGGGAATTTGACCCATCCAGAGCCTCTATCATGAACTGCTTCATATGAGCATCCATATCCAAAGCCTGCCGAATCCGATCAGCCATGTCATATTGGACTTCAGTCCAATACATCACTGCTTCAGCACTTGATTGCTTATCCACACAAACAATCTCCAACGCCTCCAACTCCCGCACCAACCGCTCATCATGCACCGATAGCCAATTGGCTTGAGCTGGGGCTCGGCGACTCAACGCGTCCGCAACAGCATTCCCTTTGCCAGGCACATAGTGGATCTTGAATGTATAGTCCCCCAGGAACTCCATCCACCTACGCTGCCGCATATTCAGATCCTTCTGATCTATCAGGTACTTTAGGCTCTTGTGATCGGTGTAGATATCAATCTTCACACCGTACAAATAGTGTCTCCACAGCTTCAAGGCAAAAATCACGGCCGCTAACTCCAAGTCATGGACCGGATAATTCCTCTCGTGCACTTTTAGCTGTCTCGAGCCATAAGCTATCACGCTTCCGTGCTGCAGTAGCACGCAACCCAAACCGCTGCCCGAAGCATCGCTATATATCTCATAGCCTTCGGTCCCAACCGACGAACTCAGCACAGGCGCCGTGGTCAACCGACACTTCAGTTCCTCAAAAGCTCGTGCGCACTCCGGCGTCCAAACGAACTTATGCTCTTTTCTCATCAACGTAGTGAGAGGTAGCGCTTTCCGCGAGAAGTTCTCTACGAAGTGCCTATAATAACCGGCAAGCCCCAAAAAGCTCCGGACTTCTGCTACCGTAGCAAGCTCAGGCCACTCCCGTATCGCAACAATCTTCGCCGGATCCACCGCAATACCCTCTCCACTCACGATATGCCCGAGGAACGCCACTGAGGATATCCAAAACTCGCACTTCGAGAACTTGGCATACAACTGGTTTCTCCTTAGCGTCTCCAACACCAAATGAAGATGCTTGAAGTGATCTTCCTCACTTTGCGAGTACACCAAAATATCGTCGATGAAGACGATCACGAAATGGTTCAAGTACTCCCTGAACGTCCTGTTCATCAAATCCATGAATACTGACGGCGCATTTGTCAGCCCAAACGGCATGACCGTAAACTCATAATGCTCGTATCTCGTACTAAACGCTGTCTTCGGGATATCACTCTCCCTTATCCGCAGCTGATAGTACCCAGACTTGAGATCTAACTTCGAGTACACCGTCGACCCGACTAACTGATCAAAGAGATCATCAATCCTAGGGATCGGGTACTTGTTCTTCTCAGTCAGCTTGTTTAGCTCCCGATAATCAATACACAACCTCAAGCTTCCGTCCTTCTTCTTAACAAAGAGGACCGGTGCGCTCCAAGGCGAAGAACTCGGGCGCACATACCCTTACTCCAACAACTCTTGCAGTTGAACTTTCAGCTCCGCCATTTCCTTAGGCGCTAGCCGATACGAAGATCGTGACACAGGCTTTGCACCTGGCACTAGCTCGATCGTAAAATCTATCTCCCGTTGAGGCGGGGCTCCAGGAAGATCCGCGGGGAACACATCAGGGTATTCCGATACCACTGAAATACAATCCAAAGCGGGCTTCGGCTTTGCAACCTCCACCAGTGTAAAGAACAGTTCTGCTCCGGCACGAACCGCCTTCACCACTTGAAGAGCAGACATCATCGTCTTACTCGACCCCTTTAAGCCCGTAAAAGTCGTCTCACGACTCGCTCCCAGCTTGACTTCCTTGCTACCGCAATCTATATGGGCCTGCTGCTCCGAGAGCCAGTCCATGCCAAATATGACGTCGAACTCCACTAACGGAAGTAAAGACGCTCGCAGGTTGAACTCCTGCTCTCCAATACGAGTCTTAACATCGCAGATCCTAACCGCTCGCATCGAACACCCATTGGGCAACAACACATCCAACTTATCCTTCGCCATCGAAGAAGGGACTCCGATGCGTGATATAAAGCCTTCAGACAAGAAGGAGTGTGAAGCTCCCGTATCGAAGAGTGCTCGTGCGGGATTTTCACAAATCAATACAAATCCTAAACAAGCAGTGGTAAGGTAACATATACATAACATGTACGTAAAGGAATTGACTTGCTATAAATTAAACCGTACCTGTCACCACGTCAGCTTGTTTAATGGCCTCCTGTTGGCCAAGATTGTAAACCCTTGGTTGGGCCGGAGCATAGTGGGATGCGGTCGACTCCACCGCCTTGCCCTTCTCTTCATAAGTAGCTCTCGGCTTCCTCTCGGACTTAGGACGTCCGCTCCAACAGTCACGGGCGAAATGCCCCGTCTTTCCACACGTAAAGCACGCACCCGGGGTCCGACTCGTAGTCGCCCCAGAAGCGCCAGAAGGAGTTGGACCCGAAGTCCTATGTTTCTTGAAAGCCCTCCGATAGCCAGACTTTGAGGTAGTCAGCACTTTAAACTCAGATTTTCTATCAACCAAGCCTTTCTTCGCTTGCACACTCTTCATGTCCTTCTCCAAGGACCGGGCAGTATTGACCAAGGTTAAGAAACCTTGCGTCATCGGCCCCGACAGCAACAGTCTCAGCTCATCCCTCAAGCTTTCATAAAAACGATTAGTCTTGCGCTCCTCATCCATGATGATGGAGCTAGCATAACGACTCAACCGCGTAAACTCGTGGAGATATTCATCAACGCTCCTCTCACCCTGCACCAACTTCAGGAATTCATTCTCCATTGAAATCCTCTGAGTAGAAGGGAGGTATCTTGCCAAGAACAATTCCGAGAACTCTTCCATCGGAACGTCTATCAGTTGTCTACCTCTCAGGTGATGCAGCTCCAAACCTTCCCACCACATCCTCGCTTCCCCGTCCAGTAGGAACGTAGCGATGGTGGTCATTTGCCACTCCTCCGTCTCTGTCGCTGTCATGACTCTCTTCACCCTAGAGAGCCAGTCTTCAGCCTGCGATGGGGTTCCCAACCCCGAGAATAACGGAGGGTTGAAGCTCATTACATGCTTCAACTGCCTCTCAGTCGCCCTCCTTGGCACTATTGGTTCTACAACCACTTACTCCATCCTCCTCGGCTCAGCCTCTTGAAGAGGTACTTGCTCCATCACAGGAGCGGGCTGCTGCGCTTGCCTTCCAGGCTGCGCATTAATCTCGGCCAACACCGCTTCAGCCACCAATCGTATATTTTCAGCCGACAAAGGTGTTGCGGGAGCAACTTCCGGTGCACTACTGGCCTCAGAACCTCGGCGTTCTGACGGCCCAACACCACTTCGGGTCACCTATAGTGGTACAAAACACTGTTAAGCGACCACAAAACATTGCAAACAGCAATTATAGGAACACGCAGGTTCCTCAAACACGAGTATTTTCATTCCTAAGTGGACATTCATGGGTTCTTTTACCGTTATAACGATGACGCACACAATGTGCTCACCTCCCCTTAAAAAGAATTTGCCCACGAATTCACTTTAAGCCCGACCAAAACCAGTAGTCTGATACCAAATTGTAACACCCCCTATCCGTCGCATAGCATATAGCAGTAGGTCCGGCCGGGGCCCGACGCCATATACCACAGACAGACCAGGTGGTTACTTATGGAAACCATCCAACCAATCTCAACGTCCTACACAGAGCATGCTAGCGGAAGAAGTTTATAAAAGTTGTAAACAAGAACCCAGTATAAGAGCACGAATGTCCACTAATATAACATTTAGGAATGTATACAAAATACCCAAAATCGGCCTTAAGGCCTTACAAAATGTTTCACTTGTCTGTTACATGATTTACCACCTCGGCACGCAGGCCGGCCATACATGAATAAAATAGAAAACATTTCCGCTTGGGCCTTCGAGGGCCAGCTTCGCAAAAAGGGCTTTAGCCCGCTATTGACCGCTTGGTCCAGCGGCACCTGCAAGCAACAAACCACCGCACGGTGGCAAACAAGGCAACGGTCAGCAATGCTGACCAAATTATAACGATCCCGCCCCCAACTCGGGGCGGCGATGCTCCTTCCCTGCATTTCATTAGCACAAGCGAGCAATGCATATAACCATAGCCATTTCATCACAGACGTTGGCTCGCACGAGCACACGCCCCGTGCACTCAGGGCACATTCTCGGTGAACCGGTCGATGTCACGTCAATTAAAGCCATTAACATTCCGGACTCACCGCCGCCACTTAGACGGTCATTCCTATGAGCAATTCGTCTTCCTGGCATTGGTCACGTCAATTTAAGCCATTGACCGCCGAAGACTCACATCTATGCCAACGGCGAGTGCCATGTAACTTTAGGTCTCTCTAACCCGAACGACATAAAGCGGGTACGGCTCCATCTAACCCGTGCTCACATCGCAACGACAATTTAAGGCATATGCGCGGGTCAAACTTTCACCGAGTCCCATTCTAACACAAGTCACATAACCCCGTTATGTTCAAGTTGGCTCTCAGGCCACCAAGTTGGCAAGACCTCGTGTCCGCCCAGTTTTCCGGGTGCACCTTTGGGTTAGTCCCCAAGGCTCCCTGCTGCAATCTACCGCGTAGAAAACCCGAAAAACGCCCAATAACACGGAGTCTTCTCCGGCTTTAAGCAATGCAACATCACCGATCCGAACTAACATGTCCGGGTAGGCTTCAACCAAAATACCTATGTCCGTTCTCGCATACGGACTCTAAACAACGGGGACTTTACATATCTACCCGAAGGAACACCTCCAACTCTCCGCAAACTCGCGAGAGGGGGCTTCCTATGCTAAGAAAGAGAGCTATTAGTGCTCATGATGAGGATCGTTACCCTTGCGTTCCTCTTTGGCGCCATCGGAAAGTAATCGGATGGAAATGACCGCACTAGCGTTGCCTCCGCGGATCCGGAGTCGGCTTGCGATTCGGAGCTCCGAAGCTCCTCCAATGGCGGATCTAGCTCCTCTTCCTCTTGCCTTAGCTCTTCTTTCTCCAAGGGTTTGGAGAGATGAAAAGGTAAGAAAAATGATGGATTTCAAGTCAACTCCCGGGTATATCCTCCCAGGAACAACCCCCAGCCATTGGATCTTCAATCAAGGAAACGAACGGCTTTGATTCGGGGCTGAAATGCCCAATCTGGACCGAACACGGCCTGGCACACGCCCGTGTCCAGGGCCGTGTGCCGCATTCGCCGTCAAAATCGAATCTCCTGGACACGCACACGGGTATCGAACACGCCCGTGTTCGAGCTGACACGCCCGTGTTCCAGCTGACACGGCCGTGTAGCCGGCCGTGTACCCCATGATTTTTCCCCTGTTTCCAACCCGAGCACTGCACGGGTTCTAGGACACGCCCGTGTCCTTGCCCGTGTCACTTTGACACGCCTGGGCCCCCAGGCCGTGTACACGGGACATTTCGTCGAGTGGAGATCGACGACTCGATGACACGGCCTTGGACACGCCCGTGTCCTAGGCCGTGTGCCTTGACTCGACGATCGTCGAGTGAATCTCGACGATTTCACCTTGACGATCGTCGACACGGGTCGACACGCCCTGCGACACGCCCGTGTCGCAGGCCGTGTGCCCATTCTTGACGAATCGTCGAGTATAACTCGACGATTTCACGGCTAAGTGTCGACACGGGTCGACACGCCCGTGTCGCAGGCAGTGTTCCCATTCTCGACGAATCGTCGAGAATAACTCGACGACTTCGCGGCTAAGTGTTGACACACGCTTGACACGCCCTGGGACACGCTCGTATCCCAGGCCGTGTGCCTTCAGCCAGAAACCAAAACTGGCCCAAAACGTCCCCCTTTGCTCCTTTGAGTTTCGGGGCGTTACATGAGGTCACCCCTTTCCAGGGACCCCGAACTTCACAGAGGTCAATTTTGGCTTCAACAGTGTCCCCAACTGTGTACCTCACACAGAGTAGGACACGGCTTGGGGACACGCTCTCCTCAGCCCAGTCACCACTGAAATTTGGGGCGCTACACACGGTCTGTCTGATCAACCCCCACTTTCACTTCACAATTTTCAACAAACTGTCCGCCTGATCGACATCGACACCGATGTCGCCGCACGGGGTCGCACCACCAGCAACCACCGGCGGCGGTCGCAGTCTTCCTTCAACACAAGCCCGGACGGCGCGATCTTCATTCACGCGGCGGCTCCTACTTCTCCTCAGACGGTTACTGCTCCTCTATTTCACGTGAACGTGCAGGAGGCGGACTCACCTTTCCAATGCTACAGGCTGGTGGTTTTTCTACACCGTGAATTGGACACACCTTTAAATATATAATTATTTATATATATATATGGATATAACTCATGACATTGATTTAATTTTCATGCAAATATATCTATTTATATATATTATTGGATTATTTCTTTTTCATAATCTTATTCATTGTATTTCCAAATTCGGACTCGATTTGGATCCAAACCAAACTCAACATAATCTTGACGGGGGACTGTAATCGTATGATTGAAGGTTGTAAGTGGAGGGAGTGTTGTCGATCGCGTCAGAGCACTATCACGATTAGAGACTAAAGTTGACTTCACGGGGCCCGCATGCACTTTCACTCGTGTGTACGTATGTGTATACATATACATATATACCGAGTTCATGATAATTTGCTTGAACTATACTTGGCAATGAGCCCTGATCTCTCAATAAGCTCCCCTCATATAGATTTTTATACAACTGCATGTTTGGGCCATAAATAGAAATACATTGAAGAGCTGCCTAAACTAACATTGTTTCCTTTTTTGCAATTTTATTGATCTCTAGTATTTTTATAGCATGGTTTCTCTCATTATTAATTTGGGTCCCACCACACACTCTTTGTGGTTGAAAGTGGTCAAAGGAGAAAGTAAGGCTTCCTTTGATATGGCTTTGGCGATCACGAATGTTTGGTGTGGCGTTGGCCCCCCAAACAAATCACTGTGTCTGTTTCTCAACAACAGCAGGTTGTTGGCGCTGGGTTTCGAACCCGCAACTCATGATAAAAAATCTTCAACAGTTCTCATCACCAACTGTGTCGCGGGTTCGAAACCCGCAACAGTCTCTTATCAAGGGTTGCGGGTTCGAAACCTAGCTCCAACAACCTACTGTTGCTGAGAAACATGCACAGTAATTTGGTTGGGGTGTACTGGCTGCAGCCTTGTGTTAGGCTGAACCACCGGATGCAGGCAAGCTCCGTGAGGGCCGGTGACTTCGGATTCAAGCAAGCTCCAGGTCATTACAATAACAGTTGTCATGCCAAACATATATTATGGCAGTGACATTTTTTTGTGTAAGCTCACCTGAGCCAAAAAATTTAAACCCGCAAAACGGAGCCTAAATGAATCTCAAATTACCAATTTACCCTTTTTTCTCTTTATTATACCAAATGAAACAAATGGCAATTTTAGTATTTTGACATTCATTTGCTAAACTAATTTGCAAACAGCAAATTAACAAATCATGAAGTCAGTACACCAAAATGTTTAAGGTTTGTAATCCTCAATATTCATGTAAACAAATATGTGTACTACATAAATCCGAGTAATAGTCACTGAGGCCTTCCTAGCTAATATCTCGCGAGTCGCTACTCGAAATCGTATCCGTTGAGTCGATACATATGTTGTGCGTGTTCGGGTTCTCAGATCAACGGCCTCAGATTTCCAAGGATTTAAGCGGTTCATCGAGATGTTGCTAGTTGTTTCATCTTCTTCATTCCCTAATTCGGCTCTAATCCATCTGGCCCCTTCTCTTGGGCTTTCATCTGGCCCCTTCTCTTGAGCCGAGAACAAGATTTTACTTGCGAAAATTTCATAAGAGAAAAAACCAGCTAGATTTGATTCTATTGAGAAATAGAAACTTTTATTGTTGAGTAATTTTATATGATGAGTACTGCTCAATGTCTTAAGACATTAGAGCTAAGGGATAGAGGGATGTGTAGGGTATGTGCCTAATATAGGAAAAAATTATCATCATATGCTCAATATCTATGGAATGAATCTCTAGTTATCTCATAAGAATATATAGGGTTAATTATCTTAAAGTTTGCACCCCGCTATCTTTCAAAATTATATTTATCACCCCTATAAATTACTCTAGTTTACAAAAATATTCCTTTGGTTTGAAATGTGGATGGAAAATGATAAAATCAACCAAATTATTTTATGATATTTCAATTTTATCCTTTATGATAACTTTACATTATCAAGATAAACTTTCTACAGTTTGATGCATGGTCTGGGGACAAATCATGTGGAATTTGGTGGGTCTGTAACATTCTGAATCTGATGATGATAGTTCAATAATGGGAAAGAGCGCTTCTTGGACGGTGTAACACAAAATTTTGCTCCCGACGGCGAGAAGTTTCTAAAATGATATGCTTTTAGGTGGAAGGAGGTGTAAGAATTGATCAAATCTCACGTCGGAATTATAGAATTTTTGTTAGGCTTAAGGCTGCGTCTGGCGCGGCTTATTTGCTCCGGTAAGGTTAGACAAAAATGTCATTGTCATATCAAAATCTTATGCCTCAAACTAGTTTTTTTTGTAACATTTGTGATACCAAGCATACATTCTATGACAATAACGTTTTTGTCCAACCTCACCGGAGCAAATAAGTTGCGATAAGCCGCGCCAAACACAGCCTTAGTAATAAACATCATAAACACCTTTTTGGATCAGGGGTTGGAAACATCGTACGTAGTTAAGGCTCCATTTGGTTCGGCGGTGGCGGGTCGATCCGGCGTGTGAAAACGGAGTGTTCGAACCGGAGAGGGGAGGTGGCTGCTCCAAACGGAGCTTTTTGTTTGGGCATTTCGCTACTCCGTTTTGGGCAAACGCCGCCGGAAGGAGGGTAAACAAATGAACCTCCGACGGCGTTTGCTCCGTTTCCACCCGCCCTCCTTGAGAAATGCCCCAAAAAGCTCCGTTTGGAGCAGCCACCTCCCCTCTCCGGTCCGAACACTCCGTTTCCACACGCCGGATCGACCCGCCACCGCCGAACCAAATGGAGCCTCAGTGTCCTCCTATGAAAATAATATTGAGATAGGTGACCTCCTAAAAAAAAGATGTTGTACTTCTATAAAAAATGACAAAACCGTGAATTCCAACACAATAGCTCTTAATTCATTACATATACTATGAAAATTATAAATATCATCGTTACATATACAGTGATAATGTCTGTCTATATTAATAATTTTTTTCAAATTTTTTCTGAGAAGCTAGTAAATGGCCCATAAAATCACAAGTGTCATCAAATAGTGTTGTGGTCAACACAACTGGTAGATCGAATTAAATTAGGTCATCTTAGTCGGTGGAGTGGTCTAGTGCGCAAATAGTCAAAGAATAAGTAAAGAAGTGCACAAGACTATTTTAACGTGGAAAAATCTCTCAACTAGGTAAAAAATCACGTGACCGGTTCGGTGCCGGTCAAATTTCACTATCAGTAGTAGTTTACAAATTGTTGGTGGAATCGAGGGCGACATGTCGCTCCTCATTTACAGCTTGGAGATGATAGAGAATACAAACGTGCTTGGTGGGCGACAGATCTCCTTACACGAAGCTCTGTTTTCACTGTTCACTGGCGGTGGCGGACGTTCTTGGATGCGATCAGGCTGTTCAATTCTGTTATGAGGATGGTTACAGTGCGTTGGCGGGGATTTGTTGGATGTCGCGCACATAGGAGGTTTCTTGGAGTGGCGGCGAAGCGTCTTCTTCCTTGGGGGGTTGTGGACTTGGACGAATTTTTTGGTGACTTGACGGGAGGCGGTAGCTCAAAGGAGGATTTTGACAGAGCTCTGACCTGAGGAAGAAGAGAGCTTAGAGGAGAAAAAGTTAGAAATGAGAGAGGTCTGAGGGCTTTTTATAGGCTCCAGATGGTGGTTATGGTAGTTAAACAGCTATTAGGGGTGAAAATAGGCCAGACGGCCTATCAGGGGCCTGCGGCTTGGCCTGACCTGACCTATTTTCTATTTATCATAAAAAATAGGCCTATAATTGAGCCTGTTTTTAAAACAGGTCCATACCTCTATTATTAAAGCCTGGTCTATAAGCCTGCAGACTGGCCTATTTTTTTTTAAAATAATAAAGAATATAAATTTATTATATAAACTTAAATATTAATCAAATATAAATTAATTATATATACCTAATTACTAATCGTATATTAAGAGAAACTTTTGAAAAATGAATTATTAAATAAATCTACGTAGGCCTATAGGCCAGGCCAGACCTACCAGTATTACAAAATAGGTCAGACCAGACCTACATTTTGGCCTACATCAGGCTAATAGGCCAGGCTCAGGCCCAAAAATACTAATATATGTCGGGCCTATTTTGCATAAAGCCTGGCCTGACATATTTCCACCCCTAGTAGCTATCCGCACACCGTAACCACCAAATTACTAGGTGCAGACCATATTTAGCATAATTTTCCATGAATTTTAATTAATATATTTTATATATACACACCATAATTTATTTATTAAATATTTCCCCCACTAATCATGGTGGTTGCGTGGGTGGTTTCCCATGAAATGTATGATGGTGATTGTGTTGGGAGGATCGGACAGCGGAGAGGGTCCCTCTTCGATGAGCGGCAATCTTGGCGATGGATGTTCGCCAAAGAAGGAGGGGCGACAATCTTGGCGATGGATGTCCGCCGCGGCCGGCCATAATGCTGACTGTCCCACTCGGCCGGGGGGGGGGGGGGGGACGACAGCGACCGAACATCAGTGAAGATTATGGGAGGACGGTCGGCCACCTACGCTACAAGTTTCGACCGACAACAGGCGGTTTGCATGCGTAGTGGAATCCCGTGCGCGGATCACGTGTGGATCGTGCGCACGATGGTTATTTTCATGATCCCCACCAAATCAGTGAAGGTTATGGGTGATCGGTTATTCGCACCCCATTTTCTCTATAACTCAAAGTTGACCTCATTAAATAGTAAAAAAATATTGTTGTTTTGGCCCAAATTTTTTCCTCCCGATGAGTTTGGATAAAAACATTGTTTGAACTTATGTTCTGCATCTCTTTAGCATAACAATATCAAATCTCAAGTTGTATTTGTTCATACTTTTGTTTGGTATAATGTGCAGGTTTATAGGTATGAGGACACCAGAGATCCATTGTTTATGACCTACCACTGGGTGCTAGCCCTACCACCTGCGCTAGCCATGCCAGCTTACAAACTGGGGATGACAGATTTTCTCTGTGACCTACCACCTGGCTATAAGACTACCACGCTGCGGTAGCCATATCGTCGAGTCAAGTCGGTGGCGTCGAGAAGAGCAGTTAACATCGAGAAGACACGGTGGCCCCGTGTAACGTCCCTAGCCGATCCAACGTGACAGCATCACAGCTCCGCTCTAGGCGACGCTACCGGGCTGCAGCCCAAGCACCCCAACCCCTCTCCCTCCATAGGCGGGTTGTTGGTGGCCACAACCTCCCTTTGATGAGCGAACTCGACAGTTAAGTTGGGTCGTACGGGGACTTCCCAAGAGGTCACCCATCCCAGTACTACTCTCGCCCAAGCACGCTTAACAATGGAGTTCCTTCACTTCTCATGTAACAGCCCGGCCCATGGCACTCAGAGGCTGCGCACAGCATGGCCCAAGCTCCGGCACTGCTACAGGGCTGCAGCCCAATACACCCCAACGCCTCTCCGGCCTGTTTCTCAGCACAGTACGTTGTTGGCGCTAGGTATCGAACCCGCAACCCTTGATAAATCACTCTTCCAACAGTGACCATCACCAACTGAGTTGCAGCTCAGCTGGTGATAGACACTGTTGGAAGAGTGGTTTATCAAGGGTTGCGGGTTCGAGACCTAGCGCCAACAACGCACTGTGCTGAGAAACAGGCCGGAGAGGCGTTGGGGTGTATTGGGCTGCAGCCCTGTAGCAGTGCCGGAGCTTGGACCATGCTGTGCGCAGCCTCTGAGTGCCATGGGCCGGGCTGTTACATAAAAAGTGCACTTTTTATGTAACAGCCCGGCCCATGGCACTCAGAGGCTGCGCACAGCATGGCCCAAGCTCCGGCACTGCTACAGGGCTGCAGCCCAATACACCCCAACGCCTCTCCGGCCTGTTTCTCAGCACAGCGGGTTGTTGGCGCTAGGTCTCGAACCCGCAACCCTTGATAAACCACTCTTCCAACAGTGTCTATCACCAGCTGAGCTGCAGCTCAGCTGGTGATAGACACTGTTGGAAGAGTGGTTTATCAAGGGTTGCGGGTTCGAGACCTAGCGCCAACAACGCGCTGTGCTGAGAAACAGGCCGGAGAGGCGTTGGGGTGTATTGGGCTGCAGCCCTGTAGCAGTGCCGGAGCTTGGGCCATGCTGTGCGCAGCCTCTGAGTGTCATGGGTCGGGCTGTTACATCTCATCACCAATTGAGCTCCCCAGCAGCCCGGTAGCGTCACCTAGAGCGGAGCCGTGACGCTGTCACGCTGGATCGGCTAAGGGTGTTACACCCCGAGTTGACCAAACTACCGCGTCACGCTATCAAAAAGAAGCAAAATAATATTTTAGGATCTTTTCCTAATTTGATGATGGACAGCTGAAAACAACGCGTGAAAAAACCCACCGCCACGTGATAACCCTAGCGCCGACTATAGCTTATTTTAAAACGACTATAAAAGCACGCGTTTCTTTTCCTAAGAAGATAATAAGACGAGTTACACGATTAAGGTTCCGCTGCCGCCTCTGTTGTAGTGAACCACCGTCTCCAAGCAAGGAAAAGAGAACTATCTCTTTCCCGTTCGTGATTGAAGATCTCCGGAGAGTCAAGTCTACAACGACCATCTGCAGTTGATCATGTGTAAGAAGAACAATATTCAGAAGCATCGATCGCCCGCCGCTTTACGAATGAAATTTTATTTGAGGGAGCATTAGTTTCTAACTTCTATTTCTCTATCTGTATTTTTCTTTTTTCTAACTTTTTGTGTGTGAGGAAAATCGATCGGGGAGGTCGTCGGAATCTGGGAAGGATTCCGTGGGAAATCATCCCGGGAGGACGTCTAGATCGGGGAGATCTAGTGGGCTCTAAGACCCTTCCGGGGAGGAAGGTGAGGAGCCGACTCAAAAACCTTTTCGAGGATGAAAGGGAGAGAGCCAACCGGTCCTGGGTGAGAGTCCGTATATAAACCAAAAGAAAGTTGTTTTCATCGTCTTCGATCTCCGACGCCATGAATATCTAGTTTTCGGTGTAAACATTTTATTAGTGTTAAATAAAATCAAGTTTCATTGTTTCATTTTATTATTCGTGGTTGCATGCTACTAGTATATTGAAGGCTATGTAGGTAATTTGAAAACAATTTTCTACATGGAAAATTGTGTCTGTGACCTACCACCACGCGGTAGTAGCTTTACCGCCCTACGATAGCTTCCAGAACAAGCTATCATGCTGGAATTCGTTTTAATTCTGAATTTAATTGAAAACCTTATTCCCCCTCTAAAGTTGGTCACCCGATCCAACAAACACCACCGTCATAGAATGTATGTTTGACATGACAACGGTTATGACGACCACAAAGCAAAGAAAACTAGTTTTGCACATAAAAGTGGATGGAATTCCTCACATGAGGTGGGGCATTCACGAGCGACGGTTGATAACCAACAAATTCACGACTTCCGCCGCCGTGCCAAACGGAGAATTAATGAACACGGTGATTATGAACCGTCCTTTGCGAATGCCCGGCCTCACCTAAAAAAACTTCAATCCATTTTATGTTCTAAAACTTGATTTATTTTCTTGACGATGGTTATAACCATTGTCATGCATAATATAATATTTTTCAAGTGTGACAGTTTTGTCTAAACTCATCGGAGCAAAAACACACTGTCAAACGGACCCGATGTTACAAAAAATATGTAGTATGGGAAAGACGAGTTGTGCAAAAGGAGAGGCGAGCTATAGTTGAGATGGGCGATTCCGCGAGTTTAACAAATGATTACAAGATCGACAAATTAATGACAAATATCATGTTTTAATTTGATTTTCAAGTTGATGAAATGCAAGTTAACAAATAAATTAGACTGTCTTTGTTTGGCGCGACATTTTTGCTCTTGCGAGTTTGGACAAAAACACTAACGTCATGGAATGTAAGTTTGGTATGACAACAAAGATTATGACCGACACCAAGAAACAAAAATTAGTTTTGAACATCAAAGTGCATGAAGTTCCTTACGTGAGATCGGACGTTCATGAACGACAATTCATAATCATCGTGTTCATGACCACCATTGTCGTGCTAAGCATAGCCTATGTCAAGTTATAGACTAAATAAGTGCAAATTAGACGAATGGTTGCTAGTAGGAAGTTAGAATTCAAACAACAACCGGTTAAGAGAACATTTAAAACAAGAAAGAAATGATCGATCACACGAAAAAAAAATCTTGCTTGATAGGAGTAGTCATTTAACCAAAGGAAGTGAGAGCACTAGTACTGTTAGACATGAACGTTCAAAAACTACAAATTCGCTCATATACTGTCTTAGGACTTCAAAAATGAAGAGTCTCGTCACATAAATTAGAAAAAAGAGGAAGATTTTAAATGCAAACAAGAAGATGTCCCAGTTCACAAACCCTCATTAAAAACAACAAAAATTGAAGCAATAAACCCTAAATGATAAAGACATTGAGAAATTAAAGGAGCTATTTCACTCCGACATCTTACAACTTTTTAGTGTGATGCGATGGACCGTCAAACGAAATTGTGGTTGTCGATCATCATATTCCTCTCCCTCACGGCCTCACCCAATAAAAACATATTTATAATACCCTTTAGTTCTCCATAACCAGCATTCACTCCTGCCTCTCTCTTGATCTCCCCACGCCGACTTCCTCCCAGACGGTTCCTTCTATGTCATCCGCCTTAGGCTATTTCATATATCCCAGCAGAAAATCATCATTATTCCTTCCCTATCCTGCCGCGAACCCCCTTTCCCGGAGGTGAACTCCATCACCTTCCTCATCAACAGTTCCTCTCCCGCATCTGCACATGGGAGCATGCACTATCACTCGTAATGGTTAAAATAGAAAAAAAAATCCATTGGACTCCAATATATTAAGACATTGTGTATCAAATTGTGTTCTCGTGAACAAAATTTACTCACTTCATAAGAGTAATTGAAGTTGAACCTCAAAGCCTATAGTCAAAATAGATAATATTCATTTCATGGTCCAGATTAATTCGTGCGTGATCCGACAGGTTCACTAATCTCATTCTTTTATATTTCTTATTTTATCAAAAAATTATGCATTTTTAAATAAAATGAGAATCAATCCTCACCATAAAATAAACCACCATTTGAGATCCCAAATAGAGAGATTCTCATCCCACCATAAATATTATTAAACCTTTAATATTTTTCTTAAATTTATTTCTATTATTAGCATAGATCGATCCTATATTCATGTAATTTATCATCTAATTATAATAATAAATACAATAATAATTATATTATTCTACCAAATGCCAATCGTTAATGTCATGAGGATTGCATGGAGTTTGCTTATAGAGTTATATGTGATTTATTAATAGCGTAATTAAAGATTAAGGCTAAAATGTAATTAAAAGCCCCAAATTTTGACCTAAACCTAACCTAAAAGGCTAAACCCAAACCGAGATCCCGGATGAAGGGCGTAGATCTGGTCGGACCGTGGCCATACATGCATGCATGCATGCGTTGCATTGCATGGATGTGCTCCTCTTCACACCCACACTACACCATTAGACCTCATTTACGGAAACTACTTAGAGAGAAGCAGAGCGAGAGAGAGAGAGAGAGAGCGCGAGGTTGAAGAGAGAGAAGATAGAGAGAGTGAAGAGAGAGGAGAGAGAAAGAGGGCGGGCCGCTGCGCATAAAGACCTGCCGGCTGCCGTTCTTCCTTCTTTATCACGCCGCCTCGTCCGATGGCCATAACAATCTCTCAGTGTCCGTTCACCTGCGTTACGAATCACAGAAACTGCCCTTTCTCCTTCTTCAGGAGCTGGTAGTTTTGGGCCAGTTCGATAGACGCATCGCCTTCTTCCATTGGCGGTGAGTCTATGAAAATCCCTGTCCCGATGACATTTAGGTTTCATTGATCGCGTCCGATGGCAGCGTCCATGTTTCCGGGCATTTTTTTGATGTTCTTCCGCCGTTCCGGCGATTTGTATCCTTGTTTTCTGGGTTTCTTCTTCTTTTGATAGAGTTTTGGGTTTTGATCGGAGGTGATGAGGGTTTTAGAGGTTTTGGAATTTGTTTTCAGTTGATGCTATGTTGAGTTCTCTGATTTGAACCTGAAATTGTGTTTCGGTTCTTGCTGGTGATTTGCGATGGTTTTCTAGCCGACATTGATGGTTTAATAATGGAGATTATTTGGGAAAATGTGTTTGATTGGATTTTTAGTTGATGGATTTCTTATATGGATTTGATGGAGCTGCAATTTGTGTTTCAGAGGATGGGATTGGTTTATGTGTGTGTGTGAGCTTATTGCTCTGTTATTTCTTTTCCTTTTTTGGATAATTTAAATACGGGCTTAAAATTTGGGGATCTCTTGGATTTCAGTGATTTGTGAATGGATGATATGGAATTTTCTTCAGTAATTCAGTTAATTTTAGCTGTTATGCTTGGCAACAATGGCTGATGATGAGCCAATTTTTTTGTTGTTGTTGTCGTCGCTGAGACATTGTCGAATGAAATTCAATTATGAAAGGGATGCTGAGCTTTGTTTCTTGAACATTTTTGTTGCAGGAGAAGTAGTGATAATGAGTCGTTGAATTCTATGTCAGTTTGTTCATTGAGTATTTTGAAAAATTATGCTAATCGTTTAATTTTAATCTTAGTTCTTGTAAAATAGGAAATTTCTTTCCCCAAGGAACTCATCCAAGGATCTGCATTGCTGAGAAGAACTGGATTATAATAATAATATTATTATTGAATTTGTCTGACTGCATACAAGATCATTTTCTTTTTGAATGGAAAGAGGCATAGCTGAGCAAGATTTCCATGAAATTGAGATGCTGCTTGGAGAAATTCCAAATGCAACTTCTGGGAATCATCTCACTGGCATCACTGGCTCTTCTCAAAAGTTGGAGATTGCCTCCAAAGATACTAAACTTTATAATTTTCATCAGCTTGGTACAGATCAAGGGAGAAATTCTTCTAATGGTGTTGTGAAACAGCAGAATAAAGTAAGTACTGGTTATGAATTTACTGAGGAGATTCATATTGAAGATACCAATCTGCAAGATGGAAGATCCCTGCCATTGTTATTAGAGGGAATGAGTATTAAGGAGAGTCCATCTTCAAAACCAGGGTCTCCTGCATCAGTTTTGAACAAGCAAAACTCTTTGAATCATACTTTCTTGCCTAACAAACAGTTCATTAACCACCAAGATGAGTTTCTCCACGGATATGATCACATAGATATGAATTATCCTCAATTGGGATCTCTTAATGGGGTCACTTCGTCAAATATCGAACTAGAAATGCGGTCTCCTTCCAAGAGAATAAATGAGCTTACAAGTCTAACTGATCAAAATGAGTCAAACCAAACCTCAGAGAGTTTGTTGGATAATTTCTCTGAGTATCATCAGGTTTTTCAGATGAACACCATGGATATGCCCTTGGATTCTTGTTCAAATAGTTATCAGTTGCTTCCAAATGGACATGAATTACAACTACCAAATCGATTTCAGCCCAATTACTGCACGGATTCCCGGTCTTCTCCCATGCGTATAACTCAGCCTAGCATGGCGTGGAATGGTTTGGAAGAGGAAAGGTGTGGTCGAAGCCATCAACAATGTTTGCATCCACAACATTTGCATAACCAAAGATCTGAATTCCTTCAATTTCGAAGGAGTATTGATTGTGGTATATCGCCGTTTAATGGAAATAATGTTCAACCATGCTTCGAATTTACTGTCCCGCAGCAGTTTGAACATTGTAAAGGTCCATTTTTGAATGCTAATACCATTTATGATAGATCTAATATGATTAATTATTGTCATTACCAGTCTCAGGAGTCATCTGGGAGAGTTGAGAACTGCTGGTCTTCCCATGAGCAGAAAGTGTTATCTGGTAACACTGTAAGTTGCTCTACCAAGGATTTCCATGGGCATCAATCTTTTGATAAAGTTGGAAACAAATGCTTTCCTCAAAAGATTTTAACGAGGGCTCACGGAGTAAACTCCGTTAGAGTTCTTAGACCAAATACTTATACCACTGATCAGCCATTGTTGTTTGATCAAAACAGTTTTAGATGGTCAAATGGTAACACCCATCAGCACTGCCGCCTTAATAATGGATCCTTGCAGTTAAATAATCGGCGCAATAATGGTTCATGCCATGCAAATTTCAACTCTGGGCTTGCTTCAAAATCATTACAGAAAAAGTTTACCTCACTGGATGAAGTTGCAGGAAGAATATGTTTGATGGCAAAGGATCAGCATGGATGTCGTTTTCTGCAGAGAAAATTCACTGAAGGTAGTAGAGAAGAGATTGACAAAATCTTTTCAGAGATTATTCTCCAAATTGTTGAGCTCATGACTGATCCGTTCGGGAACTACCTTGTTCAAAAGCTTCTTGAAGTCTGCAATGAAGAGCAAATGATGCTCATCCTCAAAATCATTACGCGAAATACTAATGAACTTGTTAGAATATCATGTGACATGCATGGGTATGCACTGCTTATATTGGATTATGCAACTATTGATAGTAGGGTTGGCTCATTTATTATTCTTTTGTTATGTGATTTTTCTCTATCAATTGTAGGACCCGTGCTTTGCAAAAAGTAATTGAAACCGTGCGTACCCCGGAGCAGATTTTCATAGTTGTGTCATCTCTAGAACCCTGTATTATTCCAGTGATGAAGCATGTAAATGGCAATCATGTTGCACAGCGATGCATGCAATATCTATCCAACTATAGTGAGGTAATATTTTCAATCCCGTTCAAACAACATTCTCTTGATGTCTTTTTTTTTCTAACTTTCTACTTCTTTCAGTTGGTGTCTCATTGATTAGAACTGTTAAGAAGAAATGAAAAAGCTCATTCTTTGAGCACATGTACATTCTCTTTAGTCCCACATCATAGGATTGGTGTTTTCTCCTCCTCTCTCTTCCTATAATATATATATATATGTACGCATACATGTACAAGTTGAAATAGATGTACAAGAAATTAATAAATTGGATTATTTTCTCTCTCTTCGGCTTTTATCTGCATGGCATCAGAGCGTCGATCACTCTAGGCGGTTACACTTTGTCTACTTGCACCAAGCGTGTGGTTTTCTCTCTGCTGTGGTTTTTTTCCTGACGGCGCACCGCGATCGACTTCCCGCAGGAGGCGGTGATCCGTTACCCGGATGGATGATCGGAGTCCGTGGTTGCGTCCGGATGGTCGATCCGAGTCGAATCTATATATAGTTTTTATATTTTGTGATGTATTTACGGACCAGACATTGTGAGCCCTCCGATTCGAGTGGTTTTATTTGGGTTTTATTTCTGCAGTTACACCATGCAGTTATTATTAGGGCTTTATATGCCCGCGGTTCAGGTGGTAGAGGTATCCAGAGTTTGGATTCGTTTCTAAGCCGTCGGTCAAGAGGTGCGACACCTCCTTCCTCCGCTACTCCCGGTGTGACGCCGACAACTTCCTCCTCCTCCCCCTCCAGTAAGCCCTTCCGCCTCCTCCCCCTCCACCTCTTCCGCCTCCCTCTTCCTCTTCCTTTCCCGTGCTTCATCGCCGAACCCGATAACCCAAAAACCCGCATCCTACTTTCAGGATATACCACCGTCCGCCCCTTTCTTTCTCCCAATCCAGATCGCCGCCCCTGCAGTCTCCTCTCCTTCTTCCTCATCTTCCCCTGCTTCCGCGCTCCCAGTTGAAGCCGAACTCCCAACTAAACCCCTTTCCCATCCGCCTGACGACCAACAGCCGCACTCCCCCCCTTCCTCCTCCCTGCACCAGCCCGACACCACTGATTCTTCCCTCTCCCTACAGCCCCATTCCACCCGCAACTACCCCTACTATAACCCCTACAGTTCCAGCCCAACTGTCCAGCCCCTGGCCTCTACCTCCACCTAATTCCACAACTCACCCACTACTTCCAACAACCTCCTCTCTCAGTCCTTCCAAATCACACCCAGCCCTTCCCTAGTCGGGCACCACCTCCGCTTACTTTGACCACTGATGTCCGCCAACCACCGCCACTGTTGCTGCCTATATGTGTAAATTGTGGTAAAAGTTCTTGTTCATTACAATTGTTTATTTCGGCACTCATATTGTTGTGGATGCGTTTATTTGCTAGTAGTATATTTTGTTGTGTGAAATGCAGGGTGTATTCCGTGTCTGCTTGAAATTAATTACGCGAAGTCGTTTGCAAAATTTATAATTTGTTCTCCTTAGTCAATTAATTGTGACTGCTTGTGATCTGCTCTTTCATTTTAAAATAATAAATTAATTGCTGCTAGTTTGTAAAGGATCACTTGTGCACTTTCAGTCACGACATTGCATTTAGGTTTGCATTCAGCGAGCCCCTCACCGTGTCAATATCCCACTGCATCAAATTGGTATCAGAGCTATAGGTTTGGGCCACATTTATATGTGTAGTGGTAGGAGCATTTAAGTTCAGTTATGTCTAGTTATCATCATCGTTCGACTCCTCTATGGGGGGATCACGAGTCCACTTATAGGCGATCTTACAAAGCCCCTTTAGAGAAACCCTCATGTTATTACGAGGATTATCGCTCCTCGCACACCACTCTGAGAGATCGTGTCGACCCTTCGTCGCAACTCCGTTATACTAGAAGTGATCATCTCTACGAGATGTCCTCACGTTATCATCGTTACACTTCTCCGCGACTTTATGATGATAGAGTGGAGTATAGTTCAGGTCGTCTTCGTTACACCTCTCCTCTAATTGAGGAATCTGAGTTTGGCTACATGCGATCACCACCGCACGTCCGTAGGGCCCACGCACCCCCACAAACACAATCTGAATATGTTTGGAACTACCGTCTAGATGATCCTCAAGAACCCTATAGAGATCATCATCGTTTAGACCCTCCTAGGGTTCCGCAAATAGAGTTACCTGAGGCCGAATTTCAACGATTAGTTCTTGACCACTTTGATCTCTTAGATGCTCAATTTGATCGCATAAGATCTATGCTTAGAAGAGAGCCTAGGGATTTAGGTCAAGTCATTGATATCTCTAGTAGTGCTCCGATTAATATGAGAGACCTGACACTTGACGAGACTCGTTGTCCATGTGATCTTGTTGTTGAATCTGCTCATGATCTCATTATACAGGTGGAGAGCGATACTCGTATGACTAGTAAGTATGATCGCGTGAGTGAGGATGAGCGACCCAGTGACACTGCAATGGTATATCCATCCTTCACACCTCACTTAGACATAGTGTCTCCTTTGGTTAGGGGTCTATATAACGACACTATACTGAGTGACCTACACTTGAGTAGCGGCTCTTCCTACTCTACCCATGTCACTATATCGAGTCACATCACTACTGAGAGTCGAGAGCATAGTGTTGACTTCATAGTGGACACCTCACCCACTCACGAGGACACGACCTCTATCGGCTATACTCATCTGGAGGATCATCCCCTTATTAATGACTTCATCGTTGGACCTCCAGATGAGCCTCCTGACGAGCCACTCCTCCCTTGGGAGGATCATGAGCCTAGTATTGACTTTGTTGTGGGTAGTCTACTTGCTCCCACTGACACTACTAATATTGATGCATTCCTCTTGGCGGACCATGCTATCAATATCAACCTCCCCGGGGTTACGTCACTGGAATGCTTATTTGATGAGCTTCCCCGCTTACACCTTCGTGATAGGTCGTATGTCCGCATTAATGCTCATCTCATACGTGATGAATTTGTGTATACGCCCCTGGTGAGCCACCTGACGGGCTTGATCGTTTAAAAGGTACACGTTACACCCGTTCGACACACTATTTGGTCATCATCCACGACATCTCTACGGGTGTTGACGTTAGTCACGTTAGATTTTTCTATCGACCACCTAGTAAACCTCCTGATAGGTTGCCTCGTGTTATTGTTGTCCAAGTCATTGTCAGGCTTTTCATTAGGAAGTGTGTTGAGTATGTTGTACCACATTTGCATCCTTCACTTCATTTTAGTGAGTCGGTTGAATCATTCACTTATCATATGCATACACTCCACGAGTCGGTCCGTAGGAAAATTGCAGCTTGTAATGATTATTATAAGGATCGTGCAGACCGACACAGGCAGGAACAAATATTTGAGGCAGGAGAACAGGTATTAATTCGCATGCGATCTGAGAGGGTCCCACAAGGACCAGCAAAAACTTTAAGCGCACGCAGAATGGGCCCCTATACAGTTGTGCGACGAATTTGTACGAACGCAAATGAGATAAACATCCCTCATGGTATGGGCATTCACCGAGTATTCAACGTAGAGGATTTGACTCCTTACTACGAGGAGCATGTGTACGTGGACCCACTCACCACACCTCTACCTGAGCCTTCATCTGCCATAGTCTCACCACTTGAGCCTCCTCCTCCTATTGCCTACACCGGTCCCTCTTTGTTGCCACCAGCGGCGTCGCGACATGCAGATCGAGTTGCACCAACGACGGTTGCACCGACATCATCATCAGACGGAGATACATCAGCGTCAGACGGAGATACATTGGTACCACCTGCTTCCACAAACGACGTGCTTCAGATCGTCGGTCATGACTTCTACGCCGTAGGCGGACGAGATACCTTGCGTTATCTTGTCCGTTGGAGCGGCCGAGCCCGACACGATGATACATGGATATCTTCAGAGGAGTTCGAGAGACTCGCCCTGCGGCTACACAGCGAGGGTGACCACCCGCACTCTCCGGAGTTGAGTGCTTTTAAGCCGAGGGGAGTTGACGGCGCACCACGATCGACTTCCCGCAGGAGGCGGTGATCCGTTACCCGGATGGATGATCGGAGCCCGTGGTCGCGTCCGGATGGTCGATCCGAGTCGAATCTATATATAGTTTTTATATTTTGTGATGTATTTACCCCTCGATCGGACCAGACATTGTGAGCCCTCCGATTCGAGTGGTTTTATTTGGGTTTTATTTCTGCAGTTACACCATGCAGTTATTATTAGGGCTTTATATGTCGGCGGTTCAGGTGGGAGAGGTATCGAGAGTTTGGATTCGTTTCTAAGTCGTCGGTCAAGAGGTGCGATGCCTCCTTCCTCCGCAACTCCCAGTGCGACGCTGACAACTTCCTCCTCCTCCTCCCTCTCCAGTAAGCCCTTCCGCCTCCTCCCCCTCCGCCTCTTCCGCCTCCCTCTTCCTCTTCCTTTCCCGTGCTTCATCGCCGAACCCGATAACCCAAAAACCCGCATCCTACTTTCACGATATACCACCGTCCGCCCCTTTCTTTCTCCCAATCCAGATCGCCACCCCTGCAGTCTCCTCTCCTTCTTCGTCATCTTCCCCTGCTTCCGCGCTCCCAGTTGAAGCCGAACTCCCAAATAAACCTCTTTCCCATCCGCCTGACGACAACAGCCGCACTCCCCCCTCCTCCTCCCTGCACCAGCCCGACACCACTGATTTTTCCCTCTCCCTACAGCCCCATTCCACTCGCAACTACCCCTACTATAACCCCTACAGTTCCAGCCCAACTGTCCAGCCCCTGGCCTCTACCTCCACCTAATTCCACAACTCACCCACTACTTCCAACAACCTCCTCTCTCAGTCCTTCCAAATCACACCCAGCCCTTCCATAGTCGGGCACCACCTCCGCTTACTTTGACCACTAATGTACGCCAACCACCGCCACCGTTGCTGCCTACATGTGTAAATTGTGGTAAAAGTTCTTGTTCTTTACAATTGTTTATTTCGGCACTCATATTGTTGTGGATGCGTTTATTTGCTAGTAGTATATTTTATTGTGGGAAATGCAGGGTGTATTTCATGTGTGCTTGAAATTAATTGCGCGAAGTCGTTTGCAAAATTTATAATTTGTTCTCCTTAGTCAATTAATTATGACTGCTTGTGATCTGCTCTTTCATTTTAAAATAATAAATTAATTGCTGCTAGTTTGTAACGGATCACTTGTGCACTTTCAGTCACGACATTGCATTTAGGTTTGCATTCAGCGAGCCCCTCACCGTGTCAACCTCCCACTGCATCACTTCCCTTCTGGCGGTCTCCCGATTTTGTTCGCTGCCCGCTGCTCGCCCCTGCGGTCTCTTAGGCTCTATCCGCCTTTCTTGGCCCATTGGTACTCGGCGGTCTGTGGACCTCTGTCCGCAGCCCTTGTGCGGCCTCCCTTGGCTCCTATTTTCCTGTCTCAGCTGTTCCTCCATCTGGCCTTTTATAGTTTTTACTGGTGGTTCCCCTTGCTTGCCCCAGCGGTTTGTGACCTGCATTGCCTGTCCGCGCGAGTAGCCATTACGGTCTGCTCGTGGTCTGTCTGTTGTGGTTTCTTTATTTGCGACCTCTGGAATTCACGTTTTTCTTGCGCTCTATCTGCCATTGCGGTCTGCCAACCTTCTCGCGGCCTGCCGGACCTCTTGTCACTTCATTGCGGCCTGCCAAACTTCTTGCAGACTGCCGAACATTCTTCCTGCCCAATTGCGGTCTGTTCGCAGCTTCTCTAGTCGCGGCCTTCTCTACTTGCGGCCTTCTCTAGTCTTGGCTTCTCAGTTGTGCTTCCCGCCTGTGTTTGCCGCTTGACCTCGGCTTGCTCTTGCTGCCCGACCTTTCTTTGATATTCGCTGGCCTCTTCTCCTCTAGCCGCTGCGAACTCTCAGGTCGCCTACCTCCTGCGGACTCTCCCTTCTCTACTGCTCTCTCAGGCCGCTCTCCTATATTCGCCAGGCCGCCCAGTCTCTTCGACCGATCGTCTAGCCGCTGCGAGCTCCTCTTGCTGCGAACTCTTCTAGCCGCCGCGAGCTCTGCCTGCTGCGAACTTTGCCTGCTGCAAACTCTGCCGCTGCGAGCTCTGCCTGCTGCGATCTTCTTTAGCCGCTGCGAGCTCTGCCTGCTGCGGACTCTTCTAACTACAACTCCTCTACCTTGCCCGCTGCGAGCTCACCTTGCTGCGAGCTCATCTTGCTGAGAGCTCTTCCCGCTGCGAGCCCTTTTGTGGCCTGTCCTCTTTTATTTGCCAGACCGCTTTCCTCTCTCTTGCCGCTATGGACTCAACAACTGCCTCTTCTCTTCCTGCTCGTGCCGTTGTTCCTTCTCCTGAAGTTCGTGATGAACTTCGGATCACCACCATCTCTCTCAGCGGGAAACAAAATTTTGTGGAATGGGTGCATTCTATTCGTTGCGTTCTCTAGACCAAAGGTTTTTTTCATCCTCTTACTCGGGATGCTCTCACTGTCCCCACTGATAAATGGCTCCGTGATGACCGTCGGGTCTAATCATGGATCCTCAATTCCATGGACACCGAGCCCTACCCGATGACCATGTATCATGAGACGACCAAGACGACGTGAGAGGAGCTTCACTCTCTCTACTCTGGCAAAGACAACCTATTGCATTTGTTTGATATCATCTTTGCGCTTCAAACACTGGATCCCAGCACATTGGGCGATTTGACCTTCTTCGTTGTCAAGGCCAAAACTCTGGTGGAGGCCTAGATACAACATCAGCCTCCCTCCACGGATCTCGCTACGCAACGGGCACAAAAAGAAGCTGTTGGGATTGCTATGATGATGACCCGTGTTCCTCCCCATCTTCACAGTGTCAGAGCTCAGATTCTTTCCTCTACAACGCCCTCGTTGTCTGATGTTTGCTCTATGCTGCTTAAGGTTACACCACCATCTGAGGTCCCAGAAAGTTTCTCTGCAGCTCTCCTCTAGCAACCCCTTTTACCTACTCCTGCTCTAGCTCGTATCTCTTCAGCTCGAGGAGGTTGCCACACGTCTCGGGGACGAGGACGTGTTGGACGCTCTGCTTTTAAATGTACTTACTGTGGTCGAGAAGGTCATCTTGAAGCCGCGTGCTACCGCAAGCATGGTTTGTCTCCACATCTTATTGCTTCTACTATAGCTGTTCCTCCTCCCACTGGTGCCACTCCACATGATTCTGACTCTTCTACCCTGCAAAACATCAATGCTCTCCGCACCCAGCTTCAACAGATCCAAGGCATTATCAGTCGCTCGTCTGGCTCTGTTGCGTCTTTTTCCACTAAAGGTATATCCTGTCTCTCGCATATCCCCCACTGGATTGTGGACTCGGGTGCTACTCACCACATTACCTCCCAGAAACCACCTCAATACATACAGTCTGCCTATCCCAAGTTCATCACTATAGCAAATGGCGACACCAATATGGTCTCTGGCGCTGGCGCTGCTGATCTTCGGCTTACCCCCACTCTCCCTCTATCCTCGGTTCTTCATGTTTTGGGGTTCCCCTTCAATCTGCTATTAGTTAATCGCCTTACTCAGAAACTTGACTGATGTATAACCTTTTCTCCTTCCTCTTTTGTTGTGCATAATCGCCTAACACGGAGTACCATTGGTAAAGGACGGCTGTCTAATGAGCTTTATCTCTTGGATGTTCCATATACCGTTCTCTCTGCTGTTGTCACAACCCACATTTTCTCCGCATTTAAATAATATATCAGAGTAAGAGAAAACACGCGTCATGATGCCACGTCATGCAGGGGATAACTGCAGACACTCAGACAAGAACCCGAACCTAACACTTTTTATGAAATCATCAAGTTTATTATGAAGAAAACATATTTTTGTTAAGTTAGACGACCGTATCCCTCGACTCGGTGGATCAACTAGTCCACGGATAAAAAGATAGATATATGATGCGGAAAATACTTTGTTTATATAGATTAACATTCTACATGAGCATAAACATCCAAATAGGATAACTCATGATATGCATACCTCTAGGTTTAATATAAGTATAAAAATAGCTTTTACGTTAGTTAAAATATAATGACTTTGGTTTAAAACAATGTTATGCATGAGATAGTCAAAATGATACTTTTATACTTAAAATAACTAACATGTATTCCTAACATAAAACCTTCACAGAGAGCAAGTAAAACCATCAAATCATCTAGAAGAAGCTTAACAACTAGCAAGTAACTTAATAATCTACTAAAGCATCCAGTGGACGTCAACAACTTGACACGAACCCACCAAAAGGCTTGTATGTCTGGACTAAAAGCCAAAACAACAAATCTAACTCACACTGGAGAGGGAAGAACAATTACAACAGCTGTAGGACACCAGCAACAACCAACCCTAGCCGCTTAACCAGCTACTACTCCAAACATGAAACATTCAAAAAAAAAGAATACCTCAACAAGATTGTACAAGTGGCAAAAGAAACCAAAGGTAAATAACAAGAGAGGTTAAAGGGTTACCAGCCCAAAACAGAAATAACTGTCAATCCACAACATACAAATCATAAGGTAAAAGACAAAAGAAGGATTTACAGGGTTTTAAGTATAAGAAATTGCATCAAGTGCGATATGAAGTCATGCTTTATTAACATCTGCAAATGCATGCATAAGAACATATATGTATATGTATATAACAAAATAGACTGATCAGATCAAAACACGTGAATCATTAACAATGGTAAAAACGGTATTAAGTTGGGGGCCACATTGTCCAACACCAACCTTCAGACCAAACATCTCAAAAAGACACTGTGGTGGTGACCACATTGTCCAACACAAACCAACAGTCCATAAGAAGAGAAGAAAACCCACCAGGTGTAATGACTCACAAACCGGCATCAAGTTGGTGGTCCTTTATCCACTGTCAACCTAGCCACAAATAACCATGCAATAAATACCCATAAGGTGGTGGTTCTTTATCCACTGCCAACGCAGCGCCACAAATAACCATGCATTATATAACCATGCAAAATATAAATAACCAAGGTCACTGACAGTCATGCATTGTATAAACCAACAAAACAAAAACCAAGGCTTAACATCAGATTTTCATGACGATGCAAATGGAAGAAAACCAAAAGTTAGTAAGGTAAACTCGACGAATATGATTTAACGATCTGAAAGTCACTCGACGGACACATCAAAATTTCCCAAAACACAAACTCTGAGATCACTCGACGCCAAAACACAGGCTCTGAGTCCACTCAACGCCTAAACAAAGGCTCTGAGTCTCGACACCTAAACAAAGGCTCTGAGTCCACTCGACGCCTAAACAAAGGCTCTGAGTCCACTCGACGCTTAAACAAAAGCTCCGAGTCCACTCGACGCTTGGACAGATACCGTCAAAGCACTCGACGCCTTGCTGCTTCACTTAACGCTCTCGACGCCAACGGTTACACTCAATGCTCTCGACGCCAAAGTATATTCACTCGACGCCAAGCCTGATTCAGCCAACGCACTCAACGCCAAGGCACAACACTCAACGCACTCGACGCCTAAGTATATTCACTCGACGCCAAGCCTGATTCAGTCAACACACTCAACGTCAAGGCACAACACTCAACGCATTCGACGCCTAAGTATATTCGCTCGATGCCAAACCTGATTCAGTCAACACACTCGACGCTTTTCACTCAACGCCAAGCCTTCACTCGACACACTTAACGTTTTTCACTCAACGCACTCAACGCTTTGCTGCTTCACTCAACGCTTTTCGACAGATTCTTGACAGAAACTCTCTTATTTAACATAGGTTAATTAGACTCGTAGATTTTTGACAACAGCTAACTTAGACCATGAATAAATTCCAGAAATCAAGAGAAAGGGAGGGGTAGACAAGGCAAGAGCCCAAGCACAGGTGAAAGACTCTACAGCTACACGACAAGGAGAAAGAAAAGAAATCTTACTGTTATGCTATCAAAGATACAACCAATAGTAGACAAAAAAATTCAGAGGAAACATAAAAAAAAATTATTAGAGACTAGACAAGGAAGCAAGCCGCCACTTGCCTCAAGACCTACAGGAATCCGGCCTCACAAGCGCTCCGCTACAAGGATCGGCCGCAAGAACTCTTAAGCAACGATTCCTGAAAATTTACGGGGCAAACGAGAGTCAAGGTCAAAAACCCTAACGCCAAAAGTCCAAGAAAACAAAATTACCTACCACTAACGCGTAGATCTCGACGGAGCTTTCCGGATCTACCCTTCGACGACGATTTCGAGCACCGACACTCCTACAAGCCGCGACCGAAAGCCTTGCGAAACCCGTCGCCTCCTCTCTTATGTGTTCTCGGTCCGATGGCTTGGGGAAGAAGATAGTGAATAGGATTGGCCTTGAGTCTTTATATATGTATAATATAATATTACATATAATATATTATATATTATATACATATAATATGTTATCTATTAGATACATATAATATATATATATATATATATATATATATAATACAAATAATGAAACGTTCAAATGACCCAAAAACTCGAATCAACTCCGATTTTCACGAAATTTGCACTGAAATTAAATATCGATGCTACGAATCCAACAACGAAGTCGAAATTAAGATTTGACAAACCAAACTCGGGTAAAAACTTTTCGATGTCCAAAACACTAAATATCCCAAAAATGCTCCACCGAGTTTCAAAACAAACCCGACTCGTAATGGAAATCTCAAAAAAACACATTAGAAATTAGGCAAGCTAATATTCTAAGACAAAACGTCGGATACCAAATGAGCAAAAGTCACGCTCCAATAACGGTACCCGTCAACTACGCGTCAACGTAACTCCCTTACGTCAAAAATACGCCACTAGAAGAATTAAAGTAAACATCAAAAAATCAGGGGCGTTACAGCTGTCTCCACTGTTGATTGACATCGCCACCTTGGGCATGCTCCCCTCCCTATGCTCAAGAAGGCTCTTCCTGATGTCTCATTGGAAGAGTTTACTTGTGAATTTGTATCTATGACAAACAACATCGTACTTCTTTCCCTCCTAAATGTACTCGTAGTGATACTCCTTGCTCTTTAGTGCATTCTGATATTTGGGAACCCTATAAAATTCTTAGTGTTTTTGGATATCGCTACTTTGTTACCTTTATTGATGATTACTCGCGTCTCACCTGGTTATTTCTACTTCATGATCGTACTGAACTGACATCGGTTTTTCGTACTTTTCTTACTGAGACGCGTACACAATTCTCGACTACGTTAAAAATCATTCACACAGACAATGCTCGTGAATATACTAGTCACGTCTTCTCAAATTTATGCACCGAGTTTGCCATTATACATCAAATCTCGTGTTCTTATACCCCCCCAGCAAAACGGTGTGGCCGAGCGCAAAAATCGTCACCTCCTTGATGTCGCTTGGTCGCTCATGTTTCAAATGCAGGTGCCCACAAAATACTGGAATTTCGCGGTTTCTACTATCTGTCATTTCATCAACCGCATGCCCTCCTCCGTGTTCGGCTTCACATGTCCATTTAGTCTTCTCTTTCTTTCCATGTCTCTGTTCTCCCTTACACTTTGTGTCTTTGGCTGTGTATGTTATGTTCACATTTTTGTCCGCTTACTGACAGGCTAGCTGCTCGTGCCACCAAATGTATGTTGGTTGGCTATTCCTGCACTCAGAAGGGTTATGCCTGCTACTCTCCGACCGATGACAAGCTGATCGTTTTGGCGGATATAACCTTTCTTGAGCATCAACCAAAAACAAATGGTTTATAATTACCTATTTGAATTTCTTCATAGGGAGCTTTCAAATCACTCAACCTCATGCCCTTTCTACTCCCATTATAAGGTGCACTAGGGGAGGAACTGCCCTCTTTATCTTTAGAATCTACAAAAGAAGGGAAGTGTGACTTCCACTTCAGGTATTTTTGATAGAGTTATCAAACATGCTACAAATGAGATTGTTGACCGCTTAAAAGCTCGCCTCGTGGCCCGGGGTTTCATCTCAGCAGCAAGGCCTAGATTATAATGAAACCTTCTCCCCGGTTGCCAAGTTAAATAGCGTTCGGGTCCTGATCTCCTTGGCCGCGCATCATCAATGGCTCTTACATCAGTTAGATATTAAAAACGCCTTTCTCAATGACAATCTCCAAGAAACTGTTTATATGCACCGATATCCCGGGTTTGAGATAACGAGGGAGTCTCGTGTATGTCATCTCTTGAAATCTATATATAGTCTCAAGCAGTCCACTCGTGCTTGGTTTGAAAAATTCTTTAAGGTGGTTTGAGAAGTTGGGTTTACACGGAGCTCGACTGACTTCTCCCTCTTCACCCGTCATCAATCAACAGGCACTGTGATTCTTCTTGTGTATGTTGATGATATTCTAATTACAGACGACGACTCCACAAGGATGCAACAAATCAAACAACATTTAAACTCAGCATTTCAGACGAAAGACCTGAGAAATCTTCGATTCTTCCTTGGGCTTGAGGTCGCAAGACAACCTGATGGTCTTGTCCTATCCCAACAGAAGTACTGTATTGATCTTCTTCAAAATGCTGGCTACTCAGGGTGCAAACCTGCGGACACCCTATGGATGTAAATCACAAGCTTTCTGCACATGATTCTGATTCCGACCCACTGCTTACAAATCCAGAGTACTATTGACGCTTAGTGGGGAAGCTGATTTATCTTAGGGTTACACGACCTGATATCCCATTTGCTGTGGGGGTTGAGTCAATTTATGCATGCTCCTCGGACATTGCATCTCCAAGCCGTCGAGTGCATTCTCAGATATTTGAAGACTGCTCCGGGACAAGGATTCGTTTACAAACCGTCTGCCGCGTATTCTGACGCTGACTACACGGGTTCTCTTGATGATAGGCGTTCCACAACTGATTTTTGTACATACTTCGGTGGACACCTTATTACCTGGCGTAGCAAAAAACAGACTGTTATTGCTCGCTCGTTTGCTGAAGCCGAGTACCGTGCTATGACAGATGTTGTATCTGAGCTAACCTGACTTGAAAGTCTTCTAAATGATTTGTGACTCAAACTCTCATCTCCGACAACCTTGTTTTGTGACAGTCAAGCAGCTATACATATTGACAAGAATCCCGTATTTCATGAACGAACCAAGCATATTGAAATTGTTTGTCACTTCATTCAGGAAAAAGTTCAATCAAAAAAGTTAGAATTATAGCATGTTCCTGCTACAGGGCAAGTTGCTGACATTCTAACTAAAACCCTTTCTTGACGGTTATATCATCAGTTCTTATCCAAGCTTGGCGCCTATAACTTGTATGCTCTAGTTTGCGGGGGAGTGTTAAGAAGAAATGAGAAAGCCCAATATGAAAAGCTCATTTCTTGAGTTCATGTACATTCTCTTTAGTCCCACATCATAGGATTGAAGTTTTCTCCTCCTCTCTCTTCCTATATATATGTATGCATACATGCACAAGTTGAAATTGAAGTATAAGAAATTGATAAACTGAATTATTTTCTCTCTTTTCGGCTTTTATCTACAAGAACATATAATCTGCAAAATACTTACACCTAAATATATCGCTTTAATATCTTTTGTATGTATCTCTATCACTAATACAAAATGACTAAGGCTCTATTTGGTTCGGCGTTTCGCTGCTCCGTTTGGGGCAAATGCCGCCAGAAGGCGGGTAAACAAATGAACCTCCAACGGCGTTTGCTCAGTTTCCACCCGCCCGCCTTGAGAAACGCCCCAAAAAGCTCCGTTTGGAGCATCCACCTCCCCCCTCTGTTTCGAACACTCTGTTTCCACCCGTCGGATCGACCCGCCACCGCCGAACCAAATGAAGCCTAACTCAGTGCCGATCCTCAGTGTAAATTTATTGTGATTGAAAATTTATTAATCACTTCACTACTATTTTAAATACTGGTTAGTGCTTGATTTTACATATCTCTTATGACTTGAACCTATATATGATTTCCATTTTACATCTCTTATGACTTCAATCTATATGATGCACAGGCTTTATTTTTTAATGCACGATATAATTAATTGTCATGGTACTCAATTGTATTCTCTTGACACTAGCATTGATTAATGTGAAAGATAAATATATAAAAAGGGTTTTTGAAAGATCAAGTTATATTCAGTTTATAAGGCACAAAATATGTGAAAAAATTGAGGTATCTATATTTTAGATGGATTTCGATTTTCATTGAAATATATGCTGTGGTATTACTAGAAGAAGAAATATAACTATCAATTTTGATTAGTAACTGTTGGATGAGCTCAAATCTTGTATGTATTACTTGTGTATAAAAATACAAGGAGAGAATACAAATATATAAAAGAGAGAAGAAGAGAAGAAATCCTATACAATGATGTGGGACTAATAGGAGGAGAAGAAAGTAGAAAATAAATGGGCCAAATACTGGGCCAATTACATGTGCTTTTCTAACACTCCCCCGCAAGCTGGAGCGTACAAATCGTATGCACCAAGCTTGGACAAGCACTGATAGAAGAGTGTACTAGGAATAGCTTTAGTGAGAACATCCGCCACTTGTTCTGTCCCGGAAACATGCTTCAGGTCAATCTTCTTCATTTGAACTTTTTCTCTGATGAAGTGGCAATCGACTTCAATATGTTTAGTTCTCTCGTGGAATACCGGGTTCCTGACAATATGTATCGCCGCTTGGCTATCACAAAGGAGAAGAGCTGAAGAAGGAAGTTTTATACCCAGATCGGTAAGAAGACTCTCCAGCCATGTTAGTTCAGAAACAACAGATGTCATTGCCTGTTATTCAACCTCAGTAGATGATCGAGCTACAACAGCTTGTTTTTTGCTCTGCCACGTAATCAAGTTTCCTCCAAAATAAGTGCAAAAGCCACTGGTTGAATGTCAATCATCAAGAGAACCAGCGTAGTCAGCATCAGAGTAAGCTATCAATGTAGGAACTGAAGATGAGGTCTTGTAGATCAATCCTTGATCAGGGGCTGTTTTGAGGTATTTGAGGATGCGTTCAATAGCTTGAAGATGAGATTTCCGCAGGGAATGCATATAACGGCTGACAATACCAACTGCGAAAGATATATCAGGTCTAGTTACCGTGAGGTAGATCAATTTTCCAACTAGACGGCAATAGTATTCATGATTCTCAAGTAAGAGATCTGAGTCAGAAGCCTGAGCACATAACTTGTGATTCACATCCATTGGGGTATTGATCGGCTTATAACCCGAGTAACCTGCATCATGGAGAAGGTCGAGACAATACTTTCGCTGGGAAAGGACGAGACCATCTGGTCGTCTAGCAACCTCAAGGCCCAAAAAATAACGGAGGGGTCCCAGATCCTTTGTTTGAAAAACAGTACCGAGATGTCGTTTGACCTCCTGTATTCCCTGTGAGTCATCCCCTGTAATTATGATGTCGTCAACATAAACTAACAAAAGGACCGTCCCCGCTGTACGGTGGCGAGTGAACATCGAGAAATCTGCCGTGCTTCGAGAAAAACCAACCTCCCGGAGAGCTTTGCTGAACCTGTCGAACCATGCCCGTGGTGATTATTTGAGGCCATACAGAGTTTTCTTAAGGCAACAAACCTGAGACTCCCCCGTGGTCTCAAACCTGGGAGGTTGTTGCATATAGACAGTTTCCTGTAAGTCGCCATTCAAAAAGACATTCTTAATATCCAGTTGCATTAAGGGCCACCGACGATGGACAGTCACCGAGATAAGAACCCGAACGGTGTTGAGTTTGGCAACCGGAGAGAAGGTTTCCTCATAGTCCATCCCGTGTTGTTGGGTGAAGCCCCGGGCGACAAGCCGAGCTTTCAGACGGTCAATCGTCCCATCAGCGACATGTTTGACGACGAAGACCCACTTATACCCAACCGGTTTCTGACCCGGGGAAGTGGTGCGAGAGTCCATGTCTGGTTGGCCCAAAGAACAGCCATTTCCTCCTCCATGGCAGCCTTCCAGCCGGGATGTTGTAGCGCCTCCTGCACAGTGTTAGGAACCACAATGGAGGAAAGAGAAGTAACAAATGTATGTAGTTGGGGAGAGAGACGATGCAGAGAGACATAATTTGCCAAAGGATGAGCGGTAGAGGGAGATACCTGATCAGCAGGGCGCGGGGTAGCCGAGGAAGAGGCCGACTGCAGAGGGGTAGCGGAACGAGGAGGAAGGCAGCGAGAGTAAACCTGGATAACGAGCGGCCTGGAGGGAGCAGAAGTAGGGTTAGAAGGATGTAGGGGAACAAAGTCAGTAGTAGGGATGACGGGTCGGGGTAGAGGCAGTGGTGGATATGTCGTCGGGGAGGAAGGAGCAGGAGGTGGGGGAAAGAAAAGTTGGTCTTCCCTAAAGGTAACATCGGCAGAGACGATGACCTTCTGTGTGACCGGAGAGTAACACAGGTAGCCCTTCTGAGTGCGAGAGTAGCCGACAAAAATGGATTTAGCTGCTAGGGGATCCAACTTATCCGAGGAGGGACCCAGGAGGTGAACGAAGCAAATGCATCCAAAGACCCTCGGTGTAAGAGGGAAGGCCGGAGTGGAGGGGAAAAGGAGACTGAATGGAGTGGCAGAGTTGAGAACCGAGGAAGGGAGGCGGTTGATGAGGAAACACGCAGTGGAGACCGCAAAGTGCCAGTAAATTTTTGGAACATTCATTTGGAGCATGAGGGAGCAGGCAACGTTTAGGAGGTGACGGTTCTTACATTCGGCCACGCCATTTTGTTGGAGGGTGTACGCACAGGAGGTTTGATGAAGAATACCAAATTCTGCACATAGATTGACAAATTCATGGCCTGTGTATTCACGAGCGTTATCGGTGCGCACGGTTTTAATAGTTTTGGAGAATTGCGTGCGAGTTTCTTGTATAAAGGCGCGGAATATGCGAGGGAGCTCGGAGCGATCACGAAGTAGGTAAAGCCAGGTGGTGCGGGAATAATCATCAATGAAGGTTAGAAAATAACGGTATCCAGAAATACTGGTAACGTTAAAAGGACCCCAGACATCGGAGTGTAGTAAATCAAATGGAGCAGCGCTCCTAGTACAATGAGCAGGAAAAAAAGTACGCGACTGTTTGTCGTAAACACAAGAATCACATTGGAAAGCAGAAAAAGAGATATCAGGCAGTGCCTTTTGGAGAACAGAAAGAGGGGTATGCCCAAGACGTCGGTGCCAGTCAACAACGGAGACAGAGGAGAGAATAGTGGGAGAGGCGTCAAGAAGGTAGAGCCCGTTCTGCAGTCGTCCTCTACCAATGGTAGTCCGTGTCCGCCGATCCTGTATCAAAAAAAGGAGTAAATGTGACAGAGCAATCCATATCATGAGTGAGGCGGCCAACAGAGAGTAAATTAAAAGGAGAGCCCGGAACATAAAGGGCCGAGCGTAGAGAGATGGAGGGGGCAAGAGAGATGTCCGTGCAGCCGGAGACCGGAACAGTCGCACCATTAGCGACAGTGATCGATTTCGAATGAGGATCATCCGAGTACTGGAGGGGCCGCATCGAGGTGATGTGATGAGTAGCCCCTGAGTCCAAGATCTAATGCGGACTGGAGGAAAGACAAGTAATACCTGTAGTAGAGATGGAGGAAACAGAAGCAGGAGGGCTAAGAAGTCCCTGAAGTTGCTGTAGCTGGAGGCGAACAGCCGCAAGGTCGGTACCAGTGGAGGAGGAGCCATCAGCAGCAGTCGCAGTGGGGCTAGGAGGATAGCCATGTTTTTTGTAGCAAACAACATCCGTGTGGCCATCCCGGCTGCAATAGGAACACTTGGAACGGCCCCGACCCCCACGTCCCCTTCCGCGAGAGTCGGAACGTCCACCGCGAGCAGAAGGCGGTGGGGGCAGTAAGGGGGGAAGAGGTCTGCTGAAAGAGAGCCGGAGTGGAGGGCGCCGGAGAATCCAGGGGTGGTGATACTCGAAGGAGCATAAAGCAGACATCAGAAAGGGAGGGAGTAGAGGCCGATGCCAACACTTGAGCCCGGATGCTCTGAAGGTGAGGGGGGACACGAGCCATCATCATGGCAATACAGACGGCCTCCTTTTGCATGCGCTGAGCAGCAAGGTCGGTGGTAGAAGGCTGATGCTGGATCCAGGCCTCTGCCAGAGTCTTGGCACGAGCAACAAAAGAGGTCATGTCAGTCGCCCCGCCAGCATCAAGAGACTGAAGGTCGGTAATAATGTCGTAGAGGTGCTGAAGACTATCCTTCCCAAAGTATAGAGAGTGAAGCTCCTCCCACATGGCTTTAGCGGTCTCATGATACATGACCATTTGGTATGGCTCACCCTCCAGCGAATTAAGGAGCCATGTTTGAACTCGGCCGTCATTGCGTAGCCAATCCTCCGTATTAGGGGAAGGTGGTGCGTTAGTAAGGTGAAGCACAAGACCCTTGGCCTGAAGAACACGCCGAACCGAGTGGACCCACGGAACAAAGTTCTTCTTCCCAGATAAGGAGATAGTGGTGATCCGCAGCTCATCTCGAAGGTCAGGAAGAGAAGCCGAGCGGTCAGCAGGAGGAGTAGCCGCCTGTCCGGTAGAGTTGATGGAAGAGGCCATGGAGCCGGGACAGGCCGCCCCGACTAGAAGAGTGCGCGGTTAGAGACAAGGCCGCAGCGGATAGTCACGCCGACAAGGACAGGGGAGAGAGCTACAGGAGGCCGCACGGTTACTGAGATACCACCAGCGGCAAGAACAACCCGCACGGTCACTGAGAGACCACCAGCGGCGAAGCAAGAGCGAGAAGAAAGACGGCCTGAAAGAGAAGAGGAGAGATCGCGGCGGTTTAGAAAAAAGGAGACCGTGCGACCAGCAGAGGAAGAGACCGCGCGAACATCAGAGGAAGAGACCGCGAGTAGGAACTCGAGCGGTTAGAGAGAGAGCCCGCAAGGAGGAACTCGAGCGACAAGAAAGGAAACCGCGAGTAGGAACACGAGCGACAAGAAAAGAGAGACCGCGAGTAGAAGACTCAAGCGGCAATAAGAGAGAGACCGCGAGGAAGAAGTCGAGCGGCAAGAAAAGAATCCGCGAGTAAGAACTCGAGCGGCTAGAGAGAGAGACCGCGAGGAAGAAGACGAGCGGCAAGAAGAGAGAGACCGCGAGAAGAACTCAAGCGGCAAGAAAGATAAACCGCAAGCGGCAAGAGAAGCCGCAGAAGGAGGCCGCGTGGTAAGAGAAAGACAGAGGGCAGCGGGAAGTGGGGCCCACAGGTTGAGAGGAGATGCTATAAAAGTCACTGAGGGGTGGATCCACGGGAGGGAGGGAGGAAGAGGAGAGAGGGCAGCGGTTTAGCAAGGGGAAAGCCGCGGAGAGAACAGCGGGTAGAAAGGCAGTTAGTCGGTGCGAGTAGAGGAATAGGTCGCAGAGGAAAGCGGACAGGAGAGGAAAACAAACCGGGCGGTTAGAAAGGGAAGCCGCGAGGTCGGAACCGTTGGCTCTGATACCATGTTGGATGAGCTCAAATCTTGTATGTATTACTTGTGTATAAAAATACAAGTAGAGAATACAAATATATAGAAGAGGGAAGAAGAGAAGAAATCCTATACAATGATGTGAGACTAATAGGAGGAGAAGAAAGTAGAAAATAAATGGGCCCAATACTGGGCCAATTACATGGACTTTTCTAACATAACAAAACAATATGATTTGATCAAAAGATAAACAATGATCACAAAAAAACCTAGCAAATCACAAAAAGTTTAAAAATCTAGTAATTCTTTCCAATTACAACTCATAAAATTTTTTCTTCGCTTTTGAAAAGCATATTCTTCACTTGAATTTCAAAGCAAGCTTGAGTTCTATCAAGCACTTTTAGGTAAAGTGAAGTGGACACGGACTCAGAAACAGCTGGTGGTGAGAACATATCACTCACCATTGGGCTTGCAATCCTAGTTATCTCGTCACCCTCCATACAAGGATTTAAGGTTCCAAATATCAATTGTTCTATTCATGCGTGTACAGTATCCATGCTTATAGTACATAAGGTTAATAAAGAAATTTTAAATGTGGAATATAAGAATCTACAAGTTTCCAAAAGAATATCCATCTTTCTCCACAAAGCACATAATCATACTCGTCAGAAAACCTCCTCTACTTGTTGGCTTCTAGCCTTCTCTACTCTCTAGATCCCGGGTTCTACTCTCTAGCGCTTATGAAGCTACTCATCCATTGATTTTGCAAGTAAAGTGATTACTTTCGCCTCAAAGCACCTTTATTGCACTTCACCTTTAACCTGCAAACTGAGCCCACGAAGTGGGTGTAAACACGTGGTCACGTACGTTTGTATCTTTATTTATCGCATAGTCTTTTCTATTATTTCTTGCACTATTATATTTTCTCACATATATTGGAGCCCGGATGAAGGGCATAAATGTAATATTTTGAGAATCTTCCCCTTGCACTATATATAGGTGAGCAAGGGGCATTATATGGTATGGATGAAATTATATCTTAATCTCTTCTCCTCATCTTCTCAAACGACAGTTAGTGTTGAACAAGATTCTCATCTCCCTCTCTCGGCCGAGCATGGCTCCCGTTCATCATTGGGAAGGGCAAGTCAAGGAAGGGTCAAGAGGATCCTCTCTGAGACTTCTCCCTCTCACGACCGTGCACCCACTCGCAATCAAAATCTTATAACATATTGGTATCAGAGCTTTCTCCTTGTGCCCGCTTGTTTCCTTCATTCGCCGGGCCGACAAGATCCTCTATTTGTCCTCTTGCATGACGATCCACTAAACACACTGCTCAAGCAACTGCGCTCGATACCTACTGCGTGCGAGCCCGACAATCCTCGTTGAACCGTTGACGCCCCTGCTCGCTCCCAGAACAACAATCCAACTGCGATTATGCGACTTCTGGCTCTTCTAGTCAACCCTGATACACCGAATGCATGACTATGCCTTTCATCTCCATCATATGATACAGCTTCCAGTGTCCCCATGCGTCTGGAATTTTTATCCCCGTCGGTTGACCAACCCACATGTATCTTCTGCGGTCTGCCCAAGTCACCCACCTGCTTCTGCCCATGCTGCTTGAGAGCCCAACACTCCTAGTCGGGCTTCCCAACCATTGACGTCCACTTCCGCCTCCCCTGGGCAGTCCCCCATGCGCGTCAAATGACCATTGATGAAAGTAGTCTTACTCTCCCTCAGGTTATGGCGACAATGCAAAAGCTGATGGCCAATTAAGCTCAACAACGTGCCGCATTTGATGCTCTGACTGCCCACCTCGATGACATGCATTTGACATCCCGTCGGTACACCACCCATGCCGAGTTCCACTCATGGAGGACCGCAATACTTCCCACACTTTGATTCTTATGAAAATTGGTCCTTGGGAGGCACTGTTCCGCATTACGTAAATCTAGATCTTCCCTTATTTGTTGACAAGAAAGCTCTTCTGGCTTGGCTCACACACTGTGAGCACTTGCCAACCAACTTACGTCGTTGGAGAATTAGATATGGTTGACTTATTTCCACCTCATGGGCTCGTTGCTATCGTGGTACGTCCAACTTGCGTGGGAGATGTACCCAATTTACATTGGGAAGCCTTTAAGCACTGGTGCGATATGCGCTTCAGATCTCCTCTCCATAATAATCCATTGAGCGGCCTCATCTCTTATGCAGACAACCCCAATAGACCTGTTGCCAACCTGGCATGCTAGGCGGTCGCATAGCCCTCACAAGGCTACTGACTTTCATCAGGTCCGCAGACCGTGCACCCCAACCACCTCTCCGGGCCCACGACTGGCGTGCGGCAAGGTTGCCAGGATTGAGATCCTAGACGAGATTGTTTTGAGGTTGGATCGAATCAGATAGTAGAATTGGATCAAGGATCACTTTACATAATCTGGATCGATTTACAAAATCTGGATCGTAGGATTGTAAGATCCTATGATCTGGATCGCGATCCTGACAACCTTGGCGTGCGTCAGGTTGTTGAGGACAGGGATCGAACCCTCAACTTCCTTGATAAAGCACTTTCACGCAAGTGCTCATCATCAATTGAGCTGCACTTTTATGATGCAGATGGCCCTGATAGACCGACTGCCAACCTGGCGTGCCTTGCGGCCTTGTGGGGGCTATGCGACCGCCTGACGCTCCAGGTTGGCAGCCTGTCTGTTGGGGCCGTCTGCATCAATCTCCCTCAATCAATAGGAACATGTAGACGATCATTTAGAGAGTTTTTGGATATTACTAATCCATGCCCTTTCTATATTATCGTAACATCAAGTGCCCTTTATTCATTGTCTATCTGCATGATCGACTACGTCTCGATGTAGAATTTCAAGCACAGCAGGACCTCAAGATAGCCATGAGCCTTGCCCATTTCTGTGGACAAACAGTATGGCAGACACTATGGTGGGAACAAGGGCAGTTGTCGGGAGGACACCCCTTCTTCTCACCTCAATAGCTTTTGAATCGGGCTAATGGACAAGAATTACACCAACACTCTAACCATCAAGCTTATGTCATGAGCGGTAATAGCATAATGACATGCACAATGGCTTTTTTCAACTGTGATGAGTCATATACAGCAGCCGGCAGGACACATGTGCAAGCGTCTCTTTTGGCTGCATGTTGATTTTCCCCTGAAATAGGACGACGAGGATGCCAGGATGGCTAGAGCGTCGTACCCTTACCCACTCATGCGATCATGCTTGAGGACAGGCTTGATCCTCACGAGGAATATGATGTTATGGGCCCATGAAGGGGGTGATGGTGTGTGGTCACGGACATCTGTATCTTTATTTCTTGCATAGTCTTTTCTATTATTTCTCGAACTATTATATTTTCTCATGTATCTTATAGCCTGTGTGAGGAACATAAATGTGATATTTTGATAATCATCCCCTCACTATATATAGGTGAGCGAGGGGCATTATATGGTACGAATGAAATTATATCTTAGTCTCTCTCTCAGTCTCCTTTCTTCATCTTCTCAAGTTAGGATTAGGGTTGAGTAAGACTCTCCTTTTTCTCTTCCCCTTCCCCTCTCGGTTGAGGTCGGCTCCCGTTGTATCATTCAAAGTCTAGGTCAAGGATTTAGAAGATCCTCTCGAAGATTTTTCTCTTTCACGACTGCGCTCCCACTCACAATCGGATGTCATAACACAAACCTCACAATTTTTTTAACAAGCCTAGTGCATACCATTCCTTGAGCATTACACATGAAAGTTCTGTTCTATGTTGCACGGGGATGGGAACGAAGTACAATGAAAATTAAAAAAACCTAAGATTTGATACTTAATAGGTTGCAATACTCGGATGAATTACATAAATAAATAAAATAACACTTTGCAAGATCATGCCATTTAAATACACATGCAAAACCTATACACACAAAATCCTGCACCTTAGCTTGTAGTTTTTTTATAGAAGAATGGAGATAGAAAAGATGATATAATTTCTAGATTTAAGATTGGATTGTTTTAATGAAGAAATTCCTTACGAGTATTGTACAAGATTAATATGGTGTAGGCTTAATAAGTAAATTTTTTAAAAAATATGATTACACCTTGTATATTATATAGATCAAATGATGAACAATAGAAAAATAACTATGTTTTCCATGGAAGAAATGGGAATATGTTAAGGTTGCTGTGTGGAAAACTTTTGAAGGAGAGGTTGTTGAATAGTTATATTAGGGAGTCTGTTGGATTGACATATATTGAAGGCAAAATAATAGAGTAGATTTTGGTAGTTATGTAGATCAAGTGATGAACAGTAAAAGAAAATCATTGATAGCTATGTTGTGCATAGAAGGAATGTGAATGTTAAAATTGATGTATGCTAAAACTCTGAAGGATAGACTTAGGAAATATTATACCAGAAAGACTATTGGATTAACATCTATTGAAGGCAAAATAATGGAGAATAAATTTTGGTGGTTAGGCATGCACAATAAGGGGGTAGAGAATGCATCCTCGCAATGTACAGATAAAATTAATGTGGAGGAATTAGGATGTTAGAGACTAGAGAGTAGAAGTCTTCTCATGAAGAAATCAACAAGAATGTTGGATGATGTCATGCAATTGAGGAGGGAACAATTTCTTTAGGCAGTGATAAGGAGCCACTCACTTTGAAGAGTGTATATCACGTGTCAGGAATGAAGAAGAACTTGTTATCAGTGACCAATGTTGTAGATGCTGGTTATCACGTTTTGTTTGGCCCAACAGAGGTGAAATTTCTCAAGAACGTGTCCGGGGTGAAGACTGACATTACTCATGTCAGGAGACGAGTGAATGTCTTGTTTATTCTGTCAACAAGTTTTTATGTTGAAAAGATGAGGCCGAATGACAGCGTTGCTATCTGGCATAAGAGGTTGGAGCATGTAGGGATGGACAAGCTGAAGGTTATGGTGGCGAAGGGCCTGGTGTATGACTTGCTTAGTCTTTCCTTCCTAGGCGCAGTCATGTGTGCGCAGGATGTCAATACGGTAAAACTCTGAAGGATAGACTTGGGAAATATTATACCAGAAAGACTACTGGATTGACATCTATTGAAGGCAAAATAATGGAGAATAGATTTTGGTGGTTATGGCATGCACAATAAGGGGGTAGAGAATGCATCCTCACAATGTATAGATAAAATTAATGTGGAGGAATTAGGATGATAGAGACTAGAGAGTAGAAGTCTTCTCATGAAGAAATCAACAAGAATGTTGGAGAATGAGAATTCATAAAGCCAATCACAAATAACTATGTTCAAGTTAACAATAATGATTATTAGAAAACTCATCCATCATGACACATTATGATGCAAATAGTGAATTCTTGACTCGTCATGCTATGCTTTCCATCAGTGTTAAGCTTTGCCATCCATCATAATCGTTTATGAAGGTTTAGACCAGCACCCATGAATGTGAATTACTGTACACTTCACATCCTTTCCATTGCTTATAAATTAGGAGAGAAGCTAGTTTCGGGAGCTCATTATAGTATTACATTTGTAGGTTTTTTTTCTTTTCAAAAAGTGATATATGATTATTGTAGTATTATATTTATAACTAAAGCCTTGTATTTTTTTTTGAAGTAATCTACTGATATAGCACAAGCATGGATTATACATGGTATTCTAGTATTTAAGTGCCATGACTATTTTATTATTTGTGGAATATTCTATTATAGTTAATGATTCAAGAGCCTTGCAATAATGAGAATATGATTATTGAAATAGGTGATACTTGGCATTCTTATTACCCCCTTTTTAGGTTGTTTGCATGATTCTTCCCTCTTCTTTCCACCATTTTTTATCCTTATTCTTAAACCACTTAAGGCTTATATTGAGTTTCTTGGTATCTCAGTTATAATTCCTACTTCTGAGTCAGAATTGATGTTCCAACATCTAAGTCAGGATTCATGAATGAGAAGACATATATAATGTTATTATTTTCTTGTATCGATAATTATATTACGATGCTATGATTTTCCTCTCTACCTTATAATCTCACTTCAAGTGTCCATGGCAGCATATTATCATTTAGAATGGCAATCATCCGTGTGCGCTTTAAATATGCAAATCAACCATATATTAGCACATAATGCACGATGGAGATACAATACTTAAGTTAATCACCCTATTAGTTATTGTATTTATTGATTAGAGTTGTTTATTTTGTATAAATATAAGATAGAGATATATTGTATATGTTAGATATAGTGTACACTCTATGTGGTTGAGATAGCTTAGGCTCCTTGGCTGTTGTGGGAACTGGGAACCCTCTTTCTTGTACATGTATATACATTACCATTGTTCATGTGAATAGATTATTCAAACCTTTATTCCTTTCATGGTATCAGAGGGAAGGAAAACCCTACCTTGGCCGCTCTTCCTCCATCTCCCGTTCGAACGCTCGATCTCCATCCTGGCGACGCAATCCCGTCTCCCGTTCGATCGATCAGCAGCCCTGCACTAATGCTCAATCACGTCTCCTGTTCGATCGATCAGCAGCCCTGCATTCACACTCGATCCCGTCTTCCGTTCGGCAGAATCTCGTCTCCCATTCGATCGATCGACAACCCTGCACTCACGCTCGATCTCGTCTCTCGTTTGACAGCCCTGCTACGCGTCTTCCGTTCGATCTTTCTACAACGCTGTTCTATGCGCCTTCTATTCTTCTCCCAGTCGAGCGCTACTGCAGCTAGGTTTTTGTTCTATTCTTCTCCCAGTCGAGCCTCGCTGCAGCTAGGTTTCTCTAGTTCTATTCTTCTCCCAGCCGAGCTCTCGTTGCTCCCTATCCCGCCGGCTGATCTCCTTCCGCTCTTGTATCTCCCGCCCGTCTTCACGATCCTCTTTCGGCTACTCCTGCAGCCCCGATGGCCTCGTCTTACCCCTTTGCCTTTCTCCAGAAGGCGGATGTCATCCTCGATGGACGAAACTACATGGCATGATCCTCCACCGCCGGTGTGATCCTCCTTGGACTAGATCATTGAGGTTACATTGACGACTCTGAGCCTGCTTCGCCTCCACCGGCTGCCAGTCCTGTGGACGATTCTTCCACTGTCAGCTCAGCCCCTTCCGCCCAGTGCTCTGACAGGGCGAAGTGGCGCTCGGACGACTCTCGTGTGATAACCATCATCTGTCAGTCTTGCGAGCTCCACATTCGCATGACCGTTTACGAGCTACCTATGACCAAGGAGATGCAGGATCACTTGCGTCGTTTTTACCTGTCATCTAGTTCCTGCGCTACTCTCTGTTCCAGACCCTTGACGTCCATTACCAGAGTGATCGGTCTGTAAAGGCCTTCTTTGCCGAGCTCCCGAACCTCTGGTGTCAGTGCGATGAGATGACTCCTTCCCCCTGCACTACTTGTCTTTAGTTTGTTGTTACATCTCGGGATCGCGACTTTCAATGCATGTATGAGTTTCTTATATGCTTACGCCCCGAGTTCGAGCTTGTTTGTGCCCAGCTTCTGCACCAAGACCCTCTGCTTTCTCTCAGTGATACCTTGGCCTTGGTGATTGCTGAAGAGACTCGTCTGCACTCCTTGGATATTGATACTCCTTCTGGCGTGCAACCTCATGCTGTTCTTGTTGCTCCCAAGCTCCCACCGCTGAAGAGGCTCGTCTCCACTCCTTGGATACCCCTATGGAGCTTCAACTTCAGCTACTTTCGGATGATGAGGTTCCACTCTCTGATCCTACTCGCTACCGCCACCTCATTGAGAGTCTTATCTACCTCACCATTACTCGACCCGACATTGCCCATTCTGTTGAGCCAGTTTGTTAGTGCACCCACCTTTATGCCTTACGGTCACCTGCTGTGGCTCCTGCTCTATCTCCGGGAAACGACTTCTTGCGGTCTCTTCTTCTCCAGCAGTAATTCTCTACAACGTTGTGCTTATTCGGATGCTACCTGAGCCAGTGTTCATATTGAGTTCTTCACTTATTGCATGCAAGTCCAAGAAACAAACTATGTTTCTCGTTCCAGCACTGAGACTGAGCTTCGGGCCTTGAATACCACCGTTGAGGATATTATTTGGCTTCGTTGGCTTCTTGAGGACCTTAGTGTCTATTCTCCAGATCCCACTCCACTCTACCGTGATAACAACAATGCCATTCAGATTACTCTAAACCCGGTGAATCACTCATTCCAAGCACTATGACCGTGACACTCTTGCTTCCTCCTTTGTTCGTTTTGAGCAGCAGATTGTAGACTAAGCCGCAGATTGTAGATTTGATGACTAAGCCGCAGATTGTAGATTTGATGACTAAGCCGCAGATTGTAGATTTGATGAGTAAGCTGCAGACGAGGACACAACATTCGTATCTACTGTCCTAACTCTCGGTGTAATGATCTCTCGTTAGTTGCGGGGGGGGGGGGGGGGGGGGGGGGGGGGGGGGGGGGGGGGGGGGGGGGGGGGGTGGGGGGGGGGGGGGGGGGGGGGGGGGGGGGGGGGGGGGGGGGGGGGGGTAGGGGGGGGCGCACGATGTAATGTTTGTAACGATACAGTGTACATAGGGCGCAGGCGATCTGTGTGGGGGGGGTTGGGGGGGGTGAGAGATAGCTTATAGGGGGGGGGGGGTGGGGGGGGGGCGGGGCGGGGGGGGTGTGGGGGGGGGGGGGGGAGAGTGGGGGGGGTGCGGTGGGGGGGGGGGGGGGGGGTAGGGGGGGGGCGGGGGAGGGGGTTGGGTATTGTGGGCACCTTGGGTATTGTGGGCTCTCTCTTATGCATGTATATATTTTATCATTTTTCATGTGAATAGATTATTCAATCCTTTATTCCTATCATTAATTTACATGTTATGTACATTCAATCAAAATACTTGAGGTCTGTTTGCGAGTGCGGTGGTGGTTGGAGATGGAGGTATTGAAGATGGAGATAAAATGCTATCCTTAAAATCCATTAATAAATAGCGTTTGCGGTTTCATATCCCAAACAAATGGTGCCTTGACTATCATTTCTAATTTGTCATGTCAGTAATCTTAGATAGGATCTGACTCTAACTAGTGTGGTTGAGGCAGTTGTGGTTGAGAATGAGGAGGTTTTCATCTCACATGGCCGTTAGTCATGGTTGTTTGACTATAATCCTACTACTGCGATGAAGTTGACCGATGCTCTGTAGAGTTAGTTGCCCAAGAAGTGGGACTCAATGTTGTTTAGCATATATTTAGAAGAGCACATGACTATGGCTTTATGGTGGTTTTAAGACCCTTTGGATTTAAGGACAATTTTTTTCAAGAGTTTGATGCATTTCAAATGGTTGTTCTTCTTCCCTGTGATTGGTGGAGATCTTCTATTGCTTTGTCATTCATTTTCCCTTAGTTTGATGCATTTATGCGACATGCCATGGCTTTGCTCTATTCTAAACAGGCCAGTGTCATTCACTAGATTGGGTGGGTTCACACCCACTAATTATCTATGGAGTTTATTAATTTACTTGTCCGCACTTTAGGCGTCCCCAGAACTCTGCGCACGCTGCTGACAGTTCCTCTTGATATGACTGTTCTGTCTGCAATGGTAACATGTCACTGTCTTCCTCGATACGGATCTGGACTGTGCACTCCCAGATCCCTTCTCAAACTGCCTCCCACGTCGATCTCCTACTGCCAAAGCATGCTCACCCATAGGAGTGGGGTCCGACAGCATCTGACTGGACAGTAATGCAGATGTGACCTGCTCCACGTCTATGATATCCTTCCCATACAGTAGCGTGGTCTGCATGTGATTGTACGACGCCGGGAGCGAGGTAAGAAGCAGTAAGACCTCTTCTTCCTCCACCTTCACACCAACCACATGCAGTTGGTTCAGAAGGCCAGTGAACACGTTGAAGTGTTCCTGCAGGTTACCACCCTCCCGCATCTTCAGGCTGTACAGTTGCTGCTTCAGCAATAGCCTCGTAGTCTGCGACTTGCTCATATAAAGTCTCTCAATCTTCTCCCATAGCTTGATCGCAGACTCTTCAACACCGATGTTGAACAACACCTTGTCGTCGACGCACATCCTGATGGCGTTGGTGGCGCGCTCATCCATCTCAAGCCGCTCAAAATCCTACACTGGATCGGGCAAAGCATCACGCCTCTGCAACACTCGCATCAAACCCTGCTCAACCAGCATATCCTTGACACAAATCTGCCATAGGCGGAAATTCCTGCTGCCATCAAACTTCTCCACTGAATATCTAGCCAATACTATATTCTTCCCTGCCATAGCTTCCCTCAGCACCTTAAGACGACCTAATTAATTCACGAATCAGATTTAGGAAGGTAGGGAGAGGACCAATGTCGTCACCTACTGTTGACCCAAATCTAAATCGGAACGTCAAATCAAACACCTACGAACCTGACTCTGATACCACTTGTTAGGGGACGGAGTACGACATCCACAGACGCAGCTATAATCAACGCATGGTAAACAGCTAGATAAATAAACAATAAATACGCCGATGAACAACTACATAGTTTGTATTAGCAACAATATAAACAACATACAATAGGAAAAAATGCAGGATCCGATAAAGGGCACCACGGCTGGAATCAGACACCTCCACCCGCTGTGATAGAACAATACTTGTTGCAGTTCGTTGAACAACATACGCACAAGTTTCACACACGAACCTTTGTCGTCAGGCGACGACCAACCCGCAGCCACCACCGGAGAAAAACCTTGTCGAGACCAACTGCACGTGCACATGCCTCCGACACCAAGCTCGTACCTCTCCACCTCCATGAGCACAAACCTATTCGAGCCGCTCGCCACAGAACAACTACTCTGAACTCCACTGTCGGAGGTATCTATTGCGATGCCGAACAAATATCCTCACCACTGCGCCTCCTCTAAGCCCGATGGCGATACCCCCTTCCAAGACCGGTGGTTGTCCCCTCCAAAGCCGGCGGCTGCTATGGGTGCTCCACGGGAAATATGAGAAAGGAGGAGGCCGACGCTGCTCCAAAGAGGAACACCGAAGATCAAAGGAGTAGGCGGCTTGCGACACTTCTTGCGAACAAAGGAGGAGATGGCTCTTCTCTCCTCGCACGTAGGAACAGGGCGGTTCCTCTATCGCGCGAACTGGAAAACGGGGTAGAAAACCCCGGGCCGCACTCGATCTGGGTTAATAAAACCCTACCAGATCTGGTTTGGATCCTGATCCGAACCAAACTGAAATCCCAAATCCTCCATCATGGATATTTATGGAGCCAAAATCAAGGAGGTAAAGACGGTAGATGACATGCGGATGAAGTTTTCCTTGGTCAAAAGCACATGTCAAATATCATGAATCTTCATTTGATCAATTTCCTAGAAGCTTCATTTAAGAGCATATGTTGGTTTCATAGTCAAAGATTGTTGGCTTCTCCTCTTTCCAAAAAACTTCCTTCAAGAACATATGTCGATTTCATAGTAAAAAACGGCTAGTTTTTTTCACACTTATGAGAAAATATCTCATCAAAAGTCTCTTGTTCAACTAATGGAGAACACAGTTTTTTATATCCAACTGTAGCAAACCTAGTATTTTCTTCTTCCTCCTTTACTTCTATTTTTGTCAGCTTTTCCGCTTATGATGGCTTGGAACTCGTTATTTATGTTCAATGATCTTGTGGATTAATGTTGCTGGATGTGTAGAAAAACAGAAGTAAAGGAGGAAGGAGAAAATATTAGGTTCGCTACAGTTGTATATAAGACTTTGTTCTCCATTACTTGAACAAGGGAGATATACGACAAGGGGGATGTTTTGGTCTGTGTGCTTGTTTGGGGGAAAATATGCGATAAGATCACAGATAAATTCTAGGAGAAATTTGGCATGGGGAAGGGCCGGCGGGGGTGAGCGAGGAGGAAGAAAAGAGACGAAATTAGGGAGCAGCCCTAAAAAATACCTTCATACATTCCAAGATACTTTCACACATAACCCCCTCTCCCTTATGATGTTGAGCAAAGACGAGGACGAGTTGTGGGCCCGTTCGGGGCTGATTTGGTAACTTACCATATACGGCGTACCCGGATCGACGATCGGACTCCGTGGATGCGTCCAGATTTGCATTGTGAATCAATTCCATATATTGATTTATCCTATTTGCATTTATTTTGATGTATTTGGGTGGCCCCACCTCCGGTCAATCATACCCGTTGATGGGGGATGCCCTGATCTTCTCTTTATTATAAATAGACCGCTTAAGGGCTGATTTGAGTCATTGCATATTTTGGAGAAGAGAAATTCCGAAATCCGGCGATCCCTCCACGGTGCCGACTTTGTGGAACCCTAGGTGACAACTCCTAGGTGCTCAAACTCCTCCCCAAGGTACCACCAACTCATACCCTCTTTTTCCCCACCACAAAACCCTCTTCCACCGCCCAGAAACTCCCCCACCTCCCGCTGAACCTGCTGCTCCAACAAGCCCTAAAACAGCCAGCAGTTGTTCACCAACACTATTCAAAAATGTGAGTTACTGTTCATTTATATAGTTTTATCAAATCGAAACCTGCTGCTGCCCCTCCCCTCAACCTCCCGGCCCTCCTCCGTCAGACCTGGAGCCGGCAACCTTTGGCCTCCCCTCCAACCGCACCACTTGCCGTCCTCCTATCAAGCTGCGAGCCTCCCTGCTCCAACTCCAACCCCTCCACCACTCCTCCCCTTCGTGGATCCACCTCGAAACAACCCCAATTTTCAGATCGGTCCAGATCTGGAAATTTCAGCCCCCGAACCGCTATTTCTACCACCTGTCCAACACTCCCTAACCCTGATCCGTTACTACATCAAATCTACTCACCCCCCGCCCGAACCTCCATCTACGCGGCCTGATCTATCCATTTCCGGTCCATTTTTCATCTTCCGCCGCCGAGGACAGCCACCTCCACTATTTCCACGCCGCCGGTTCCACTCTCGATCACCGATCCACGCATCCGGCTTCGGAATCTCCATTGTCTTTGTCAGCCCACTATTTAGTGAGTATTGTTGTATTAGATTATTATTTTCAGCATTTATTTATCGGTTTGAACATCATATTGGCTTGGATATCTCGTATGGTAGTAGTTTGTTAGATTATTATTGTGATTTGCAGAATTTATTTGCCGTGCGCTCGTGCTTTGGCCCTCAACGCGAAGGAAAGCCTAAGCTTGTTTGCCCAAGTAAATTATTTTGTCTTGTCTTGAACTATCTGTGTGGGATGATTTTAATTTATTATTTAATTTGTGATATAACCGTCGGATTTGCATAGCATGTGGGGTTAGGTCGCAGATTTCCCGCAGCCTATAGATTCGTTCGACGTCAGGGGGTCCACTTGAGCGAATGTGTCTGCGACACGTGGACTCGTTACAATATGTTTGCTTTATGTTTGACCTAACTTTATGATCCTTATTGTTACGAAAACGAAAGTAGAATAAAAAATAAACATAAAATCAACAATTTAGAAGACAGATTTATGTGGTTCATGTCAAAATGGGCTACGTCCAAGGGCAGCAACAACCAGTTTTTCACTTTGTCAAGAACAGAGTCATTTATATAACTCTTTACATTTATAAAATACCCAAAATACCCCTGATCAGTGTCAATCGTCGTCTTTGGGCTAATATTCTAGGCATATAATTAACAATTATGGTGTGTTGCCTCTATATGAAGTGTTGGTACTTGATGGATTGATTTTCTTCTTCAAGTTCTTTTGCTCTTACCGGAACCCTTGCGCATCAAACTCTGTTGTACTCCTGTACTCATACTTGGTGTTCTTAAATTGACTACTTGTTGATGCCAGAAAATGTTTGAAATGTGCTATTCATTGTACTGATGGAACTTTCTCCATTTCAGCTCCACTGGGAGCCTGGGTCCATATACGTGCTTATCATTCTATTTGGAAGTACTCCACTTTAGGTAACCAGTCCCAAAATGATGATTGATGTGTGAAAAACACATGTACTTCTGTTTCCCCGAAGTACTCAACAAGTATTTATTGCAATTTAATTCTTTAATAATTCATTACACGTGAACTAATCCAAAAATGCTCTCTTTTTCTGATCATCAAAATCCTATCCAAAAAATTACTTAATTTTGGCAAAGCATGCATCATAAACATAAGTTTGGAATGAACGAACGAACAAGGATCCATAAATCCAAACAAAACTAATTGGGCAATGTGTAATATTTTATCTATTATTTCATCCTATGAACTCTGCTGACTGCTGACCTTTATCTCACAGCTTCTTGTCGACGCCGTAATAACTCATTGTTTCGAGCTGGCGACTGACCGCCAAGGCTGCTGCGTGCTTCAAAAATGTCTCGCACATGCAGCTGAAAATCAAAAGCAGATGCTTATAGCGGAAATCTCAGCCCACTCGCTGATCCTCTCTAAAGATCAGTTCGGGTAGGTCGGACCTTCCTGTTAGCTGCTTATCACGATTGTAAGGATGACTCCGATGTCTTAAATATCTTTCTTGTCCCAGTAATTATGCAGTTCAATTCGTCCTCGATCTCAAAGACCCGTGGGCAACTTCCGTTGTCCTTGAACAGCTAACGGGAAATTACGAGCATCTTTCAATCCAGAAGTACAGCAGCAATGTGGTTGAAAGATGCCTCAAACTTGCTGGAGAAGATAGTCTCGTCAAAATCATACAGGAGCTGATGGGATCTCCTCTACTGCCACAGATCCTGCAAGATCCATACGGAAACTACGTTATGCAAACAGCTCTAAACGTATCCAAGGTACTTTTTCATGCTTCATATTCTCTTTTTTTTTCAGGAATATTGCATGATTATTCATTTAAGGCTCCGTTTGGGACATCTGCGGTGATTGAGCACTGGTGGTGTGAAAACGTGGTAGTAAACGGAGCGGAGGCAGTTTATGTACATTTTGAACTCCGTGACAAATTTTTTGGTCTAAATTTCACTTTTTTGTGTGCACACAACTGCTAAAAATTTACCGCACATGCGTGACGTTCTTAACGTTTTGGGACAATATTGTCGTGATTACACCTTCCCAACCACTGCCTATGTTTTTTTACTGTTCACAACCGCCAAACATGGCCTAAATGACGTCGAGTGCTAATGAATGATTGATTATCGTGATGTTAAGGTGCTGGAAGACCTTCACTGCAATCTCCTGGAGGCTGTTGTATCCCACACTTTTGCGCTGCGTAGCAGCCCTTATGGGAAGAAGGTTCTATCAACAGCTTTGCTGATGCTGAAGAAGTAGCAGCAGCAGCAGCAGCTCACCATATTAATTAATTGCACAGCCAACTGTTTGTCTTATTGCACAGCATAGTAATTGGGCCGCTTCAGGGGAATTGTAAAGCTAAAGGAAAATCAAACAAAGCTGGATTTGGAATGATAAGATCAGTGATTACTACAGTTATATGTTTATACATAGCTCTCATGAAAGTTTTGCTTTTTTATTTTGAAACTAGTTTGTTGTTGAAGGTTTTTTTACTTTGCCTTTTGGTGTAGAGAAGAAAAGGAATTATAGTCTATAGTTGTGTAACTGTAATCTAAGTCACCTGAACTTTTTTTTGTGAATTGTGATCATGTAATTGGAACTGGCTAATTCTTTAGCTGTTGAATTGCTTGTATGTTGCTCTTTTGAGCCGTGTGTTTCCTTCTTTTTGTACAAAATAAAGGTTTATTTTTCCTCAGTATCTCAGTTCTTTCAATATTTTGATTCTATGTTTTCATTTGTTTCCATGTTGAGCTATGTGTAACTACTAACTAGGGCTCTGTTTGGGGGGACTTATTTTCACCGGTCAAGCGGTTACGACCGCATGAATCGGACCATAATTAAGATCTGATTAATGCGGTCCTAACCGCTTGACCGGTGAAAATAAGTCCCCCCAAACGGAACCTAAAGCATATGCATGCATGAACACGTATTGTATCGTGTTCTTGAATTTGATGAGGGCGGAGAAGGTGTTCGGAGGGGGGGGGGGGGGGGGGGGGGGGGGGATGAATTAAAATATCGTACGTCTATTTTCAGGCCAAATGTTGGAGTTGTGTTAGAAATTCAGTAATTAAGCGTGCTCTGGTGGTAGGCTACCCATCAAAAGTACAAAATCATGTGGTTTAATTTAATATGGGCTGAGATGAATTAAAACAAAAAAAATACTTTTGATATTACAAAGAATATGTTGTTATACAGTATATATCTAAACTAATACTATAATAAAATGATCTTTGAGATCTCATAGCCCTAATATAATACCATCAAAATGATCAGCATCATCAGATTTCACTGGCATTTTAATATTAATTAATTTCTTACTTTATTTTAAATAATTCATGCATTCAATTTATATTAAAGTCCCTTTTGTTTGGATGTTATTCATGGTGCAGAACTCAAATGAAAATACAACTAAGGCTCTGTTTTGGGGAATTTATTTTCACCAGTCAAGCAGTTACGATCGTGACCGGTGAAAATAAGTCCCCCCTTATCAGAACCTAAAATGCATTGAAAATAGATATTCAATTCTAATTCCTAGATTACTCATTATTTCAGCTACACTGCTCTGTAAGAGTCGGAAGTTTTGGATAATTACTCCGGATCCATTTTTTACTCTACCTCTCTTACTGATTAGGAATAAGCATCCCTCCCTTGTCAAGAAAAAAAGAGTTTCTTTTTCGTTCCGAAAAATATGGGAAAGAAAAATAGCTCATTTTGGCATGGTGTTTTTGCTCCAGTAAATTAGGACAAATACGTCATAGAATGCATGTTTGTTAAGATGATTTTGTTGGCCACAGAGAAAAAAAATAAAACTAGTTTTGAACATAGAAGGAGATGAAGTTCCTTTGATGAGGTCGGGCGTTCACGAACGATGGTTCATAACCAAATTCACTGAAAAAAAATGTTGGTACGCTCGACACAGATCCTTTCTCATGCACGATATTGATCTCACCATATGATTCCTGCAGCACAATTTTTAGCGTGCGTGTTAGCTGAAAAATCCAACGGAAATTTACAGTAGTAAATGAGAGTCATAATGAGTCATTTTTACATGATTATTAGCTTAAAATCCGACTAAAATTGTACAACGAATAAGTAATATGATACGTAGGATATATCGAAGAGTTGCTCTTTTTTTGGTACATACACACACCCATTTTCGTTCGTGCAAGAGCAAATACAGTTACATGATCTTTGATCTCAACGGCGTAGGCCATTCACTAAAATATACGACCGTATTTTTCCATTACGGTCATATTGAAAATTGATACCATTAAAATCAAAACTATACAGTTATATTCAGTGGCAGATGCAGAGAATTTTCTTTGTGTAGGCAGTGTATGAAAAATATCAAAAAATAAAATGAAAATATTACTAGTTTGAATTAAATTTAAAAAATGATAAATAAATATGACATACAAATAATATAAACGATAAAAAATGTGTAGAAATATACTGATAAATAAATGATAAATAAATATATAGCTAATAAAAAATATGACAAACATAAGAAACTCAAGACCATAAAATTAGATATGGTACACTCTACCAACTTGACCAATATATTTATTTGCTTGTATTTATACATGATTTATATGTATATTTTATATCTGTCCAATAAATAAATAATTTTATATCTGCTATCTATTTGGAGGCCCAGTCTATATGATGCAGCACTTCTCAATTTATCCAAAGCTTCCAAATTTCAAGCTTTAGATAATGGCGACAAGTATTGCGCGCTTCTCCTTCTCCCCTTCGCTCTCCCCTCCCAACATCAAGCCAAGCTCCGCCACTCTCCGCCGCCGGACGCGCCTTCCGGCGGCGTCCCCTAGCAAATTGTTGCGGCAGCGGCTGCCGCGGCATCACGGCGGCGGGCGGTGCAGGGCATACAAAGTCACAATCGAGCACGCCGGAGAGCAGAGAACATTAGAAGTGGATGAAGACGAAACGATTCTAGGAAGGGCCCTGGAAGAGGGGTTGGAGATCCCGCATGACTGCAAGCTCGGGGTTTGCATGACTTGCCCCGCCCGCCTCCTCGCCGGCTCCGTCGACCAGAGCGACGGCATGCTCAGCGACGACGTCGTAGCGAGCGGATACGCCCTCCTCTGCGCCTCTTACCCTCGCTCCGACTGCGTCATCCGCACCATCCCTGAAGATGAGCTCCTCTCCCTCCAGCTCGCCACCGCAAACGACTGACTTTCTGCACTCCAGGTGTTTGCGTAATTGCCCAGCCGGAGTTTCAGAGAACTTGTCTACTGAATGTCCTGTCTATCTGTACGATTCTCTTGATTTGTTATAATTTAGAGTAGATTAATCCATTGTTGATGCTTCAGATTAGCAGTTGATGGTGGATTAGTGGATTTCATATGAATTGAATGAAATTTAAATAGATAATATAAAATTTCAATATTTTATTGGTTTGTTGTGTGTGAATACTGAATAGGCAGTAATTGATTTGTAAATTTCTTTTTAAATTTAAATTATTTCCTTCTGTTCAAATTTTCAGCATCCAAACAATGAAACAAAGGAAATTTCACAGGAATTGAGATGCAAGAATTGGTTTGGCCGAAAACCTACGACGCAGAGGAATTGGTTTTGACAGAAAACCAATTCCTTTGTTCGTTTGCAGGAATGTTTTCTGTCACAGGAATTGAAGTTTTCATTATTTCTGTTCGTTTGCAAGATGGAATTCGGAGACAGAAATTGACCGTAATGTAACACTCAAATATTGCAAACAGATTTAATAAAAACATATAAGGTTCAACATTGCAAACAAATTAATGATACCACTCAAACATTCCGAGCGGATTAAATAAAAACACAGCTAAATTAGACATGAGTTCAAGTCTAAAAATAGAAATGCATAAGATACAATTTCGCTAAATAAGGTCCAAAAACATATAGGTTCAAACATATAAGGATTTAGAAACTACATCTTTTTAGCTTCCAGTACAAAGACATATAAGATCCAAACTACTCGGATATATGAATGTGCAACCATCGCCTCCTAGCAATCTTCGGTAAAACCAAGAAAACCTCTCACTTTGTCGCGTCAACACTGAGCAAATCTATGGCTTTTATAAGGTCATCCTCTGGAAGATCAGTCATAACAGATAATGCTTTATACATCGCTTCAATCCTCGACCTCGAAGGTGCTCCAATCGGGACAATTTCAACTGGATTATCCATGTTTTTCGCAATATATGTAACAACATCTGCAATCATATCAATTGCTGTTGTAGTTTTGGATTTCTTTTTCATTCGACCACTTTGCTCTGACGGAACATGCTCTTCAGGAATTTCTTCCACCCCAAAATCATATGATGACTCCACTTCCGTTGACGTATTACCACCATTTGCTCGATCAGTCCCACAGCGAGTTCCCAAATTGCTCTAATTTACGATTACTTTATCTTTGTAGTGTTTCAAAGATGGATGTGCCTGTATTTAATAAAAAAAATTCAGTATTGCATTATAACTAAATAAAAAACTTTTTACAACATCAATCTACTTATTAAAGCACAAGAAAAATAAGTACCTTGATATAATCAGTCCATACTTGTTCGCTATCAACTTGTACTACATGTTGTTCTCAATCCCACCCAAAACCACTTGTATCCAGTATTGTTGATATTTCCTGATAGTATTTATTCCACATTTTCAATCGTGCCGCTATTTTTTCCTTGCTAATATGAACGCGACACTCATCCCATACAGCTGTTATAGCAGCCGTGAATGTTACTCCTTTCCATCCATTTGAACCCTTGTTAACAAGATGTAGTTGCTCTAAAAGAGAAGCAGATAGAGCATAATCCATTTCATTGGTCAATGAATGTACGACTTCTCCTTCTCTTTTGATACCTGAGTCTTATTCTTGTCCATTTCGACACTGTAAATTTACTAACATAAAACTTTTATATATTCAAAATGAGAGTGATATACAATGATAGCGCTACAAATTTTATAGATGCACAATGATAGAGAAACACAAAAACATATGATACTACAAAACACGATACTACAAAACATGATAATACTATGGATATGATGGCGGTACAAAAGCGATAACTACAAAACTAAGGTGTAGGCATATTTGTAATTCGGTCTTGATACTCATTAAACATTGTTAGAGCTAAGTTATCCCTGAATGCAGTCCATTCATTTGTTGTCTGAATGGATTCAGCTGTATCGACTGCGGGAGTCGGCCGGTCTTCTTTCAGAAAACTTGGGAAAACCGATGGGGGGGAGGGGGGCTAGGTTTTGAGGGAAGGGAATTTTTTTATTTTTGAAAACCCATGGTTTTCCTCTAATTCCAATTCCTGCCTTAACTTTGACGAAACAAACAGCGGAATTGAAATTGGAATACCCAATTCCAATTCCTTCCCCAATTCCGGGGAACGAACACACCCTTAGTTATTTTACATCAAAATTTGTCTTTTTTTGGCATATGAATCTCTACACATGATAGGGATATATAAATGCAAATCCTTTATATGAAATGAGTGGAGATTACAAGATTATCAAAAATTCCTTAAATGCAAATATCATATCTCCTCTCCTAAGACTATTTGATTTAACCACATAAATTTTGATGTTCTTTTGTGTTTACAACGTGTTTTTCGCAACAGATGATCATTCACATGTATAAGCTAGTGTCTCCATGAGCAAAAATATGATGAGATCAAACACAGAAAGAATGTGTATTTCATCAGCATAGTCATGCGAGTTTCATAATAAGATATATCACACTAAGCGAAATGAAAAACACGATTAATCATACAACTAATTATGGATGTGTATGTATGTTTATCTAAATACCATACATATACTGCTAGGCACGCACAGTGTGGTTTGAACAAAGCAAATCCACACCGCACCGATATTGCACGATGTTATTTGTGCTCAATGACGGTTTATTTTTGCAATTTTTTGCAGTGTGATTTGGTTTTACGTCTTATGAACATAGTAAGTGAAATAAAAACTTATTTAATCATGCAACTAATTATGGATGTGTATGTATGTTTATCTAAATGTCATTTTACATACATAGTTAATTATTTCACTTGTATTATGTCGTCATATACACATGCCAAGGACAGCACATGCTAGATCTTTTGGAGCTTCTTTTAACTTCATTGTCATGCCTTTTGATTAAATCCAGTGTAAATTTGAACTGTATTTATTAGTTTGTGACAGAAGCTCCAATCGAATAGCTCTTACATATACATCTTTTACATCTGTTTTCTATGAAAACATACTCAGATTTGATAAAGTTACTGTGTTAGGTCTACTTGCAGTTTCACCAAACACATCAAGCGGTCAGGCTCCGTTTGGCGCGTCGGTAGCGGTTGTGAAGGCGGAGGTTATGAACTGCCGGTTGTGAACACCCGACCCCACATTACGAACTTAATCCACTTTTATGTTCAAAAGTTTTTTCTTTTCTTGGTGACGGTCATAACCGCTGTCATGCCAAACATACATTCTACGACGCTCACATTTTTGTCCAAACTCACCGGAGCAAAAACGCTGCGCCAAACAAAGCTAACAGTTTGTTGCAGAGCTGAGGTAAAACTTTATGATCTATATACTTGAGTCCTGCTCATCTGCAGTCATTTGAATTTCACAATAAGATATAACCAGGTTTCATTATGCATATCATCTATCAGTTCTAGAACTGCTGCATAAATAAATCATGAATTGTTGCTTCACTTTCATGTTTCTGCTTCATCCTGAATGGTGTTATTAATTATATGTTTGGTGATCGAGAGAGGAAAGAAGTTGAAAACAAATCGATCCACGTTGGTTGATCAATGTCAATTCTGGCGGGTTCATGCGACCCGTGAGCAGGTGAGAAGGTTACGGGTTCATGCGACCTGTTACATTCCTTCCTTGTCTATAACAAATTGTCCTAGGTCGTCACAATGTGTTTTCCTACGAGAGATGGGGTCTACCATATACAATTCTGTCGCTGGTGAGCACAATGGGGACAGTTTATTTTGGCAGCATGCGATTTCCTGTCATATGATTTATGACCCGAGACATAGCGTGTCTACTTCAGTTGTCCAGCGGTTGCTCGACCGTTGCGCTGAGAGAGGACTGTATGCTTGACAATGTTTATTTAGATATACGCGATTATGATGATTCATGTGGTTATTGTAGCGTTCTGTTTCGTTTGTTGCAACAGTTTTTTGTCGATTGAGTAAAGATTTGTTATTAATGAGACAATAGTTTGTTATTTATGCAACAACAATTTGTTAGTGATACTACCATAGTTTGTTGTTCATGCTGCGTCAATTTTGTGCTGACTATGCATAAGATATTTGTTGAGAATGCAAATATTTGTGATAATGCAACGATCATTGAACGATGTGATAGGAAGGGCTGTTGCACAAACTGTACTTCTAAGTAATGTCCCATAGATCCTATATTTATCTATATGAAGAAGAATTCATGTAAGGGAGGGGATTTTGATATGTACAAATGGTACTTCGAACTTGGAACGAGCATGAAGAAATTAACGATACTTCTTTATCTTTTGAGTTGTTCTGCCGGATCGGTCGCTCAAGATCTTGGTCTTCATCCAGACCCAATAAAAAGAATTGGATCACTTCGTATGAATTCGTTGAGAATGATTCTGAGCTAGTTCATGATCGAACACAAATGTGATTGTTCTCTTTAATTAATGTATTAGTGCAACTATTTCTATATACATGTAAAAATATTTTAAATTTCATTTTCCAATCTATAATAAAAACCAAATATTTTTTTCTTCAAAAATACATTATAAAAATACTCTTATATAATAATTGGATTGCATCTCAATTCTTGGGGTTGTTTGGCAGCTCTGGCGGCTGGAAAATCTCTATTCCAGCCGCCAGAGCTGCTTTATATGTGTTTGGGACAGCTCCCTGTGAAGAGCTTTTCAAAAATTGGAGCTTTGCAGCTTTTCAGAAATCCTCCCCCCAGCTTCTGCTCTTGCAAAATGCTTTCTCTCTCAAGGTTTTGAATTAATGTTTCTTGTTGGAACATGCTAGAGGTCGGACGGCCTACCTCCGGCGATTCCGAGCCCCCGACGGCCTTCCTCCGGCGATTCCGAGCCCCCGACGTCCTTCCTCGGGCGATTCCGAGCGCACTTCTGCACAGAATACCCAAACACTCTGCAGCTTTTCAAAACTGCTCCCCAAATCTATTTTAAAACAGTCTATCCGGACAGCAGCTTTTCAATCCGCCAGAGCTGTCCCAAACAGAGCCTTGGTTGCAATGTGTTGACTTGGCAATTTTTGTTCACCTAATGAAAATTGTCTTGAGGATTACTAATAAATTAGTAAAGGCATTACAAATGTAACATTTTCAAGTTGATTATCAACTTGAAAGAAAGTTACATTATAGATTTGCGGCCCTCATCCTCCGAACAACACTTGCCCCAACCCCTCTGTGCACGTGTCTGCAACTACACCCACACTGGAGTGTTACCGGGTGCGCTACATGTAGCACCCCAAAGCCCACTTTGGGTTTCAGGTTGGGTGACACGGCCTGGGACACGGGCGTGTCACAGGGCGTGTCATGCTCGGGTTGAGCAGTTGGTTATGTGGTCGACGAATTGCGGTCGACGATCGTCGAGCGCAGAGTACACGACATGTGACACGGGTGTGTCACAGGGCGTGTCACAGGGCGTGTCACAGGGCGTGTCACAGGGCGTTCCTTTGCAAGCTAGGAATGCGTGTGTCTTAGGACACGGGTGTGTCCTGGGGAACACGGCATGGGACACGGGCGTGTCCCATGGCCGTGTCCCGCTCGGGTGAAGTGGAGATTGTGCTGTGTGAAGTACACGGCTACTTGAGACGGGCGTGTCAGGCATGACACGGGCGTGTAGGGTGTGACACGGGCGTGTCAAACGGCCGTGTACTGGTTAGATTTGAGTCGGTTGCCTACTGCTTAAGTGACACGACATGTGACACGGGCGTGTCACAGGGCGTGTTAGGCCGTGTTCAGCCTATTTTTGGTCAAATCAGAGCCGTTCATTTTCTTATCCTGGATCAAAGGGCCCAGGCCCCTTCCATGTGGATAAAGGCAGAGAAATGAGGATAAAAGCCCTTCATTTTCATCTTCTTCTTCTTATTCTCAAAGAGAGAGAGAAGGAAAGAGGAAGGAGAAAGCCAGCTGCTGGAGGAGCTGCGAAGTGCGGAGCGAAGATCCGAGATCGGATTCGTGAAGGCAAAGCCAAGACGGTGATTTCCATCCGGCTAATTCATGACTCCGAAGCGATCTTTAAGGGTAACGATCTCTTTCTTGGACATCGCAGCCCTTTCTTTATGCATATGCATGGAATCCTCCACCAAGAGGTGGATCTCGTAAGTGATTCTTTGGTTGAGTCTGCATCTAGAGCCGGAAGTGTGGAGTACGGCATAGGCATGCTGTGTGAAACCCATCTTGACGGTTAGTCTGGATTGGTGATGACTATGAGTAAACCGGAGAAGACTCCGTGAGTTTGATAACTGTGTATGCTTTGTATGTATGGACGTTGTGTATGGATGTATGGATGTGTGGATGGATGGATCTTAGATGCTTTGCGTAAGCTCCTTGTGGTGTGAGCGCTGTGAGCGCTAATTGCTCTGGGAGAGCGAAAAGCTGCTGCTAATCAGGAGGGAAGGCCGACCCGCGTCTAGTGGTGCGCTATTGACGGATTGAGCACGGGAAAGGCTAACCTGACCCTGGTTGTTTTGAGAGGTCGATTAGTGACAATGTTTGGGAGGACGCGTGGCAGACCCTACTTGCTGCACCACATTGGTGGGTCGATCTTAATGCTCAAGTTTGTCGTGAGGTTATCACCTCTGAGTGGTGTGGACGGAATGCAACCAATCTGCGGGTTGGGGTGACTCGGACCGGCCAGCCAACAAGTGATTAATTCTCTAATCGGTTGTGTTGCCTCGGAGACCGGTACACCGTAAGGTGCCCTGAGTGCACAGAGCGTCTGGTGGAAACCGACGTTTGTGATATTGTTGTGTCTGAGACCACTTGTTTGTGATTGCTAGGTATTATAATTGCAAATGCATACAGGGAAGGAACCACTGCCCCGGGTAAGGAGTAGGGTCGTTATAATTGGTCAGCTACTGCTGACCGTTATTTTGTTTGCCACTCTTGGGTGGATGGCTAATTGCAAGTGCTAATGATTGAACTGATTTGAATGAAATGAAGGTTTGCTGCTAATGGCCCTTGAAGGCCAAGCGAAGCGTGTTTGGAATTTCATGTGTGGCCGGCCTGCATGCCGATGTATGAAACTGTACATTTGTGTAAAGAGAAATTTGTAAGGTCATAAGGCTATGAGTGTGTGTGTTGTATACATTCCTGGTTATAGATATATAAATGTGGAGTTTATATATTAGTGGACATTCGCTGTGCTGAGTTCATCTAACTTAAAATGCGACGTTAGAATGTTTTGAGTTAGGATACGAGTAGATTTTGATTTCCCCACGTAATGTCGCCGCCTGTCTGTGAAATATGGCGTGGGGCCCCGGCCGCACCCACCGTTATATTCCATGTGACGAGTGGAGGCGTTACACTACAGCACTACGATGGGTTGTTGAGGTCAGCAAGGCCAACACCCAACCTATGTACAGAGGAGGGATAACACTCATAAAGAAGGTCGGGAGATCAAAGCCGGATTATGGAGAATTTCACTATTACCTATTGTTGAGCCTGGCCTTTGGCATAATTCTAATTTCTCCATAAAATTTAAATTAATGAATTAAATTTGGTCAAACCCAATAAATTGGTCTTTCAACATCTTCTTGAAAGAGCAAAAAATATATTTTCCTGCAATCCGTTGGATTTTTGACACTTTGTATCTCTTAAATATGAGTTTTTGGTACTTTACATCAGAATCTTTAAACTAGCACTTTGTACCCCCAATTGCCGATTTTTGTCACTTTGCAACCCGAGACCGAAATTTAAAGAATATTTAGGTCCGGATAGCACAAAAAATATTCATTCAAGAATATTTAGGTCAGGCCAACACCAATAATCTGAGGTACAAAATGCCAAAATATATATTTTTGGTGCTGCCTGAATAATCGTGTTCAAAAAGCCCGATCGGCCCGGGCTTTTTCCAGCCGGGCTCGATCCGGGCTCAATTTGAGCCGGGCCGGGCTCGGGCTCCCTCCCAAAGAGGGGGCCCAACTAGGCCCTTTAGGGGCCCTGCCCAGGCCGTCCTGAATACAAAAGGCGGGATTTTATCCCGCCTAATCATAGATTCACAAGCGGGATTAAATCCCGTCTATGATTAGGGCGGGATTAAATCTCGCCTGTGATTAGGGCGGGATTTTAATCCCGCCTATGATTAGGCAGGATTTTAATCCCGCCAGGTTCTGGCTTAGCTCGGTGTCGGGCTCAGGCTAGCCCGGTGTCGGGCTCAGGCTAGCCCGGCGCCCGGGCTTTGGCCGGCCCGGCAACCGGCCAAAATGAGGCCCGCTAAGGGGCCCAATCCCGGCCTTGGCCGGGCCGGGCCTGGCCGGTCTTTACCCGGCCCGAGCCCGGCTTTTTGCCCACTACTATGCCTGAATCCAAATACCACTGAAATTTTGAGTGCCAAAAATCAATAATTGTGAATGTAAAATGTCAATTTTAATGATTGTGCCCGAGCCGGGCAACCGGTCAAAATGGGGCCCGCTAAGGGGCCCAATCCCGGCCTTGGCCCGGGCCGGGCCTGGCCGGGCTTTACCCGGCCCGGGCCCGGGCTTTTTGCCCACTACTATGCCTGAATCCAAATACCACTGAAATTTTGAGTGCCAAAATCAATAATTGTGAATGTAAAATGTCAATTTTAATGATTCCACGTGAAAAGTGCAAAAAAGAGGCATATTTCAACGTGCAAAATGCCAAAAACCCATATTGGCTGTGTGCTATCGAGAATTTCAGAGAGCACTACCGTCGGAGCAGTGGGAAGGAGCTGCGCCGGCGGCGGAGCGGAGGTCACCTGCTGTTCTTCGGAGACTTTGAGGTGAGATTAAGCGAAAACACATGGTACCCTAGCTACTACTTTCGATCTTCTCAACTTCTTTTTGTTTATTTTTCCCCGTCGGCCGTGGCAGGATGCTGGCGGCGGCAATTTTTTCCCCGTGAGAGGTCGCAGTTGTCCTCTTTCCTCCTGCATTCTCCCTTCTCTTTAATGTTTCTAGTCAGAATTTTTTAAACCTGATTTAAAGTTTCGTTATTGAATCTGAAGTTTGAACGATGCATACATATATTTGAGAATTCTGTGACAAATACCCTATGTAAGATTCCCGTTTGCTTTCTTAGTTAAGTCGTTTAATTTCCAAACAAATATTTATGTTTGATTTTAGTAATGTATGGAAATATGATGCTCAAACAAGTTAAATCTGCCATTAAGAGGTAGATCTTAGTCTGAACAATGGGAAAATTTTCATTTTGTGGATCCATCTTCTTCCTGTTTAATCTCCTTAAGTTCTTCCTATCTCCTTCCCCTTTAATTTTCTCTCTCTCCTGTTTTCCAGGCTTTTTTCCTGGCATGAAAATGGTAGTATTGTAGGCTCACTCTCAAGTGAACTTTTTTTTCTCTTCCATTTTCCCGTGGTGCAGATTTTAGATTCATTGAGAAGAACTCAGTTCTACTAAGGAAAGGCAGCCATATCACATGAATCCCACAAAATTCTTATCCATTATAGTTTGATTATGGTAGGGGTGCAAGACGAATTCCTGGGGGCGCCCATCTTATCAAAAATTAACCACAAAAAGAAAACTTTTCCCTTTGTTCAGACTAAGCATCTTTGCAATAATAGGTTCTACTATCTTTGGCATCAATTTTTTGTACCAGGATCCTATCCATTTGGGACCAAATGTGTAGTATCCGTTTGGTGGTCAAGATCCTTTCTCAGGGGATCCAACGGGTTAACTAATCCAATCCTCTTATATTTTTATATTACACCCTTTATCTAAGGAGAGGATCTTGACCACCAAATGCTAGTCCAAATGAAGAGTATCTCAATCCCAAATTTTCATACCTGAGTAGAGCCAAACTAAATATTGATGGATAAAGAAAGACACCCTATAGACAAATCTAAGGGAAGCATAAAGATTCAAGTTGTAAATACAATCTATAATAAGGAGAATGTGGTAATAACTCAAGTAAGTTTTAATGTGCAACCTAAGTTAATGTTCTTGAACTTAAAAAAAAGAGTGGACAAGCAAATGTAATTAAAGTGTGTTTTCACTTCAAGCAAATGAAGTAGAAGAACAAAATATAATACACATGCATTTGAACATGCACGAGATCAAAGCGCTTTTAAGAAGAGGTGGAAGCATCAAGAAGCAGGAAATGTCGTGAGCCCACAAGGCAATCATATTCATGCCACCTTCCTGTTCAAATTTACCTTAAAAAATTATCTAAAGTTCATCCATTCAAAATTTCCTATTTTTTCATGCCTTTTCTGATCAACAAACTTTTATTAAACAGAAATAGCTGATGGGTTCTGCGAGTTTGATCATGATGATGCACTTAGATAAAATCAATGTAACATACATATGATATTTTGATTGTCGTAGCTTTATGAAATAGAAGATTCTAAAATTTGTGGTGGGTATTCTAAGAAGAAAACTAAAGTTTAATAAATATCAGTTACAACTTACAAGTGTAAAAGTTTAATAAATATATTGCAGCAAACCTGTATGTTTTGACTTAATTGCAAAGATAATGAGATGAGACTGCGGATATACCACTTCTTTGAGCTTTTCGAAGTGCATATTGGACTTCTTTCGTTGCTTAGTATCCTTGTTTGGGTCTTTTGAAAAATTTATGTCTAATTTATGAAACATAAAAAACATGTTTTTTTCTTTCTAAAACTAATATCTCGTCTGTAAACATTTGAAAACTTTAAATTTTGTTTTCACATGTTTGTAAATGGACTATTTATGGAAGCATGAAATCTATTGGCAGAACACAATAAATCTACTTGTAGAATCCAATTTATTGTGTTTCTAGTAAAAATAAAATAAAAAGAATAAAACAAGTGAAGGAACTAGATAACTTCTAAAGCTTACCTGCCATCTATCATATGTAAGAGAGGTAAGAGCAGACTCCTACTTATAAAGTAGGAAATTCTTAACCTGGCAGTGCAACTTAAAGCACTAACCATCGCACAATTACTGCTTTAGTACAATCTTGGTTCCAAGGTTACCAATGCATAATAGTATGGAAAACTTGAACTAGATGCAACACTTCTTGTTCTTAAGAACACATAACTTTGCGGAAAAAACAAGTTATTAATCACAAACTATTCTTTACGACCAATTATCAGAGCATACCCGATAAATTCCAAAGAAATGATATTGACTTTCTAATATAGAAAGTTGACAATAAGAATTAAAGACCATGAAACCTGTAGAAAAGAGCACGCACATTTGGGAAAAACTGTGAAACTTTGTATATACTTCTTGTGTATGTAAATACAAGTATGAGTACATATATATAGGGAGAGAAGAGAGAAAAGAGTCCTTTATTCAAGATGTGATACTATTACACAAAGAGAAAGAAGGTCTATGATGGGTAATTATATGGGCCTTTACATGTTCTTTTTCCAACACCCCCTCTCCCTGCAAGGTGGAGTGTACAAGTCGTAGGCACTCGGCTTTGATAAGAACTGATAAAATAGAGCACTTGATAGAGCCTTAGTGAGAAGATCAACAACTTGGTCAGCAACCGGAACATGTTTCAATTCCCGATTCTTCATTTGAACTTTTTCTTGAATAAAGTGACCGTCAACTTCAATGTCTTTCTTTCTTTCATGGAAGACGAGATTCTTAGTTATGTGTATAGCAGCTTGACTGCCACAGAGTAAGGTAGCTGGTAAGGAAAGTTTTACTCTCATATCACCTAGGAGACATTCAAACCATGTGAGCTCAGATACAACAGATGTCTTCGAACTGTACTCAACTTCGACCGAAGATCGAGCAACTGCAGACTGTTTCTTACCGCGCCAGTTAACAAGGTGACATCCGAAGTAAGTTCAAAATCCGCTGGTGGAACGCCGATCATCTAGGGAACCAACATAATCAACATCTGAATACACAACCAATATTGGTGTAGACGAGAAAAAATTTTTTTATACCAGTGCTTGACCAGGAGATGTTTTCAGGTATCGCAGAATAAACTCGACAACCTGTAGATGAGGCACCCGAGGAGAATGCATAAACCGGCTGACAACCCCAACAGGAAAGGATATGTCTTGTCTTGTAACTGTTAGATAAATCAATTTTCCAACCAGACGTCGATAGTATTCTGAATTTGGAAGAAGAAGATCAATATCAGAAGCATGTGCACACAGCTTGTGATTTGCATCCATAGAAGTACCAGTTTGCATCCAGAATATTCAGCATCCTAAAAAAGGTCAAAACAGTACTTCCGTTGAGATAGGACAAGGCCATCAGGACGTCTTGCGATCTCAAGGCCAAGAAAGTATCGAAGGTTCTCCGGATCCTTTGTTTGAAAAACAGAACTAAGCTGCTGTTTGATCACTTGTATTCCTTTTGAATCATCTCATGTGATTAGGATGCCATCGACATACACCAAAAGAAGAACCGTTCTTGTTGTTCTATGTCGAGTAAACAGAGAAAAAATCTGCCGAGCTCCGAGTAAATCCAACCTCTCGACCAGCCGTACTGAACTTATCAAACCATGCCCGAGAAGATTGTTTGAGGCCATAAATCGACTTCTTAAGTTGACAAACTCGGGACACCCCCGTGGTCTTAAACCCTGAAGGTTGTTGTATGGAGACAGTTTCTTGGTGATCACCATTGAGAAAATCATTCTTGATATCTTGTTGATGTAGGGGTCATTGACAATGCATGGCTACGAAGAGGAGACACGAACCGTGTTTAGCTTGGTCACTGGAGAAAATGTTTCCTCATAATCGAGACCCTGATGTTGAGTAAATCTACGAGCCACCAGTCAGGGGCATGCTTGATGACAAAGACTCATTTACATCCAACAGTAGTATGTCTCGGAGGAAGAGAAACTAGATCCCATGTCTGATTAGCCCAGAGGGCCGTCATTTCTTCGTCTATAGCTGCCTGCCAGCCCGGATGTTGGAGAGCCTCCTGCACAGAGTTAGGGAAAAAAATAGAGGATAATGAGGTAGCAAAGGTTTGAAGCGTCGGGGTTAGGCGATGTAAGGATACACAATTTGTCATAGGATGGGTTGTGGAGGCAAAGGCCGGGTCGACAGGTCGCATAGTGCCAGTGGTTGAAGCCGACTGCAGCGGGACGACGAAGCGGGGAGGTCGGCGAGTATAAACACGAAGATGAAAGGGGGGGGGGGGGTTGTGGAGAACCGAGCTGGGGAGGGGAGGAGTGGAGGTGGTGGAGGAGATGTAACTGAGATGACAGGTCTTGGTAATGATGGTGGTGGAAGAGATGACGTTGGAGTGGATAAAAACGGTTGATCTTCCAGAAATGTAACATCCGCCAAAACAGTCACCTTGCGGGTAGTGGGAGAATAGCAGACATACCCTTTTTAAGTATGAGAATCACCAATGAACATATGTTTGGCCGCTCAAGGATCGAACTTGTCGGTGGAGGGACCTAGTAAATGAACATATCAAGTAGAACCAAATATTCGAGGTGTGAGAGGGAATAAAGGTGTGGAAGGAAAGAGGAGGCTGAATGGGGTGGCGTTGTTGAGGACGAAGGAGGGCAGACGGTTAATGAGATATCACGCCATCGAACCGCAAAATGCCACTAAGACTTGGGAACGTGCATTTGAATCATGAGGGAACGAACGACATCAAGAAGATGTCTATTTTTGCGCTCAGCCACACCGTTTTGTTGAATAGTATATGCACATGAAGTTTGATGAATAATCCCAAACTCAGAGCAGAGGTTATCGAACTCATGACTAGTATATTCTCGAGCATTATCCGTCCAAAGTGTTTTGATTTTGTCAGAGAATTGTGTGCGAGTCTCAAGAACAAAAACTCGAAATACACGAGAAAGCTCTGAACGATCACGAAGTAAGTACAACCATGTCATTCGAGAATAATCATCAATAAAAGTGATAAAATAACGATAATCAGACACACTTGTTATTTTGTACGGGCCCCAACATCAGAATTTACTAACATAAAAGGAGCAGAGCTCTGGGTACAATAAGGAGGAAAAGAAGAACGATGTTGTTTCTCCAAAATACAAAAATTACATGTAAAAGCAAGAAGATGAATATCAAGAAGAGCTTTCTTGAGAACCGGAAGAGAAACATGCCCAAGACGCTCATGCTAGTCAACAGAGGAGACAAAGGAGAGAACGGTAGGGGATACATCAAGGAGGTAGAGCCCGTTGTGCAGTCGTCCTTTACCAATGATACTCTGCGTTCGTCAGTCCTGCATCAGAAACGAATAAGGGGTGAATGTGATAGAGCAAATCAAATCGGTAATAAGACGACTAACTGAAAGTAAATTAAACGGAGAGTACGAGACATGAAGAGCCGAGTGAAGAGAAATAAAGGGATTGAGAGGTATATCAGCAGAGCCAGAGACAGGAGCGGTGTTGCCATTGACTACGATGATAAACTTTGGATGCGGAGAATTCAAGTATTTAGGTGGCTTCAAGAAGGTGATATGGTGAGTAGAACCTGAATCCACTATCCAACACAGACTAGTGGAAAGACAAGCAATACCTTTATGAGAGACGGAGGTAATGGAGCCAGGTAAGTTGTGGAGCAACCCCTGAAGTTGGAGCAGGAGACGGACTTTATCAAGATTAGCACGAGTGGCAAAAGGGTTGAGGGCAGCAACAGAAGCATTGGGAGGAGGAGGCAGACCATGTTTGCGATAACATGTCGCCTCAAGGTGTCCATCCTTACCACAAAAGTACACTTAGGCCTCGATCGACCACCTTGACCCCTCCACCGAAAGCTTGTACGTCCCCCACGGGTAGGGGGAGAGAGAGGGAGTAATGTTGCAGAAGATTGCCGGAGAAGAGCAGGTTAAGGAGGGTCGATAGCATCAGGAGACGATGAAACCTTTAACAGCACGGAACATACATCAGAGAATGAGGGAATAATAGCAGATGAGAGGATCTGAGCCCGAACACTATGAAGATGAGGTAGAACACGAGTCATCATCATGACAATACTAACATCTTCCTTTTGAGCGCGCTGGACAGCTAGATCTGTAGTCGGGGGCTGATGCTGAATTCATGCCTTAATCAATGTCTTGGACCGAACAACAAAGGAGGCTAAGTCAGCAGCACTGTCTGAGTCAAGGGACTGAAGATCAGTGATGATGTCGTACAAGTGTTGGAGACTATCCTTGCCGGAGTACAGGGAATGGAGTTCATCCCACATCGCCTTGGCCGTCTCATGATACATGACCATGCGGTAAGATTCGCCATCAAGGGAGGTGAGAAGTCAAGTCTGAACATGACCATCGTTACGCAGCCAGTCATCAGTAGGTGCAGAAGGAGTATCCTTAGTTAGATGATGCATAAGTCCCTTGCACTGAAGTACCCGACTGATAGAATGTATCCACTCAACAAAGATCTTCTTCCCAATAAGAAAGATGATGTTGATTCTCAACTCATCACAAAGTTCAGGAGCAGGGACCAAGCATGTTGGTGGAGAAGAATCAGTAGAGGAGTCCATGATCACCCGACCAGACAGCTAGGAGAAGCGGCTAACCGTCAAGGCGGGTAAGCGGCTAAGCAGACACAATAGACAGACCACCGCAAACAGGAACAGAGGCAGCATCAGCAAAGCTGGCGGACTGGCAATACACAGGTGGCAAGAGCAACAACGGCTAGGCAAGATCGCGAAATCTGGCGGATAAAAGGAGAGAGTGATCCCGACAACCAAGAGCGGCTAACACGGCGTTGCGGCTTGAAGCGGGCTAACCGGCAAGGCCACGACGGACTAAGGAGCAGCGGACAGAGAAGAGATTGCGGCGGATAGAGAGGTGGAAACCACGGCTACTCGCGCGAACACGGGATGGCGAGTAGAAGAGCTCGCGGGTAGAAGAGCTTGCAGTGGCTAGACGGGTTCGCAGCAGGCAGAAGAGCTGCGGTTAGAGAAGAACACCAATCCGCAGGCAGAGCAGCACGCGACTAGCGACCTGAGGGAAACAATCTGCGGTGAACAGAGAACACCAAGCGGCAAGAAAGATAGATCGACGGATAGAGCCCGCAACAGATTAAGCAAAAAGGGAGAACTTCGGGAAAACACAGAGAGCAGACCGCAACAAAAATACTCCATCGGCAAACACTGAGAAGAACCGCGGTTAGCAGTATCACAGACCAAACCTCCCGAACAACAGCAAGGGCAGATCGCGACGAACAGAGACTAGACCAGACCACGACGGTTAAAGATACAGTCCGCGCGATCAAGGAAGAGCAGGAGGCAAGATGAGGCCGAACCGGGCAGACCGTGGCGGACACAGAGCAGACCGCACGGTGGGACCCAGCAGTGAAGTCTATAAAATCAAGAGGAGATCCGAAACCAGAAGGTGAGAACAACACACCGAGTACCTTGCGGACAGAAACTGTCTGTTCGCCAGTCTGGAGATGAAGAGACCGCAGGAGGGGTGCGGTTAGACAAAACCGCTAACCGTTGAAAGACATGAGACCACAAAAGGGGTTGTGGTTAAAAAATCAGAGACCGCCCAGCGGGTTCGATTGCTCTGATACCATGTAGAAAAGTGCACAAACACTTGGGAAAAACTGTGAAACTTTGTATATACTTCTTGTTTATGTAATTACAAGTATGAGCACATATATAGGGAGAGAAGAGAGAGAAGAGTCCCTTTTTCAAGATGGTGGACTAATACACAAAGAGGAAGGCCTATGATGGGCCATTATACGGGCCTTCACATGTTCTTTTTCCAACAAAATCCAAAACTATTGAGATTTTATTCAAAGAAAAGAAATTAGATTGTAGAAGATTAGAAGAAAACTAATTTCACTTTCAATAAATCATTAGAAAACATAGGATAAGAGGGAGGAAGGAGGGAGACAAAGTAGATGTTTCCATCTTTATGAAATATTTTTTGCTATAAGCTACCTTTAACGTGTTTCTGCATGGTAACTGACAATATGAGTATTATTAGGTTATTGATAATACTTGATCATCCCTGTTCATGCTTGCATACAATACTCTTCGTGCTTAATATTTATTGTCTCTTCTTTATTCACGTCCATTTTTACTCCCGGTTCATGTTTTAGTCATAACGTATTCAAAGCCCTTCATCCAGGCTGTTTTCAATCATTACTAGGTAGCACCGCATTTTGTTATAAATTCAATCTATTGCCTCTCAATCAATCCCGATGTCTGCACTGCCCCGGAGCAATATGAAAGGTTCAGCATCCAACTCTGAACTATTTAAGAGTTTAATTCAGGTTAGTATGATTATACTTTTGAACTATTCTAAGAGTGTGTTATCGTACAGTATATGCTTGACAATATCATTGTCTTAAATTTATCAAGAGTGTTTTAGCACGCATGGTGCTTTAAAGATTAAAACCCTGCATTCTGGTTTCATAGTTTGGGCTTTATTTTTGGGCAGAAAGAGCAAGATGATTTGCAGAAAGTAACACAAGAGGTCAAGCATCATGAAGACAATCTGAAATTTCTTAAGTCTCAAGTGAACGCAATTGATGAATCTCTACAAGATTTGCAAGGTTAGGTCAATTTTAGCATTTATCCTTTTTTACATCCAATTTTGACATGATTTGTGTTTTGTAGCTTGCTTCATAGAATTTAGTGTTCTTATTGATTAGAAAATCTGAAATTTCCCTAGGTGAACTGAAGGAACGACGTTCATCTATTATGGCTGTGGAAGTAGATGACACCATCACTTTCGTAAATATGGAGAAGCAGACACTTGATTCTATATGTCAAATGGACGGAACAGCAGCTTCCATAATATGCCTGGTAAAAGATCAGCATGGTTCAGTGGCATCTACACTACGGTGCACCAAGGAGGTGGTCGGAATAGTTGCATCACTTGGAAAAGTAAAAGATGTGGAACTCAACAAGTTAGTTTCTTATTCCCTTTCTCTCATTTTTTCTAACTATAAATGTTCGTTGTTATTCGATATATTTCGCCACGTCAAGCTTCAACATGAGTATTTGGTATTCTGTTGTAGTTCTTTTATCAGGAAATCATGGCTGCAACTTTAATTGTAAAACTCGTCGATTCATTGTTATTGATACGTTAAGCATGTCATAGGACAGTTACCTCTTAATTTTGCATTTTTTCCTTACTTTTCTTGATCAGAGTATTGTCTGAGTACTTGGGATTGGAAACCATGTTGGCTATTGTTTGCAAAACATTTGAAGGTGTTCAGGCCCTTGAGCGATATGAGAAAGATGGCACCATCGACAAAAATACTGGTCTTCATGGAATTGCGCCAACAATTGGAAGGACAATGAAAGGTAGATTTCATGTTTTCTGCCTTCAAAACATGAGGTAAGTTAAACAAGTTCAAATCTCATTTGTTTTTTTTCTTAATGCAGATTTTGTGCATTCATCACAAATGGATACTTTCACAAATCTCCAAATTTTCACTTGATAAACCTTATCTTTGTTTTCAGACCATTTGCTGGTGAATTTGTTTCCGATGATCCTCAGAAGAAGCTTGCACTAATTAATCCAAGGCTGCCAAATGGGAAGCTTCCTCATGGGTTTTTAGGCTTTGCCGTGAACATGATTAATGTGGATGATATGTACTTGTCTTATGTCACTGTTCGCGGGCACGGACTAAGGGAGACATTGTTCTATAACTTATTTTCTCGCCTACAAGTATACATAAGCAGGGCTGATATGGTAAAAGCCCAGCCTTTCATAACCGATGGTGCAGTTTCGTTGGATGGAGGGATAATCAAAGGCAGTGGTTTGTTTTTCCTTGGAGACAGGTTAGCCTCATGCATAATCATTTCAAATGATCTATAAATTTCTCCTAATTTCGAGCTTAATATTTTGCATTTAGACCATGTTTATATTCTATAATTGCAATATTGTGGAACATATATCTATACTCTATTAAAAGGAAAACACCATTTGGTTAAACCTTCACGTTCGAGGGTTTGCGCGCGGCGGGAGCGTCGTCGCTTTGGGGCAATGCCGTGACTGAAATAATGTCGCGCGTGGCACTGAGTCCCCCATGCACTATCACAGTTGAGTTACTGTCGCGGTTGGTCGTAGGGCGGAGCCCCGTGCCTGTCACTCGTATCATTATAAGTACAAAGTTTTTCTTTCATGGACGGATAGTTTTGTTAGTTGATGCATATATGTAAAAATGGTTGTTTGTGTGCTTGCTATTGTGCTAAATTGGGGTTAAGATTTTGAAGAGGAATCAATATGCTTTATCTATACTATATATGAAAGGAGTTCTCATATTTTGGGTGACACCGTCAAATTAATCACAAACATCTAATTATTTTATATTAATTAAGGAAAAATGTAAATAAAAAAATATAATATGTATATGTTTATTATATCTATTCTATATATTATAAAGAAATACGTGAGACCATCAAAATAATCTCATCCATTAGCCATGGTTTTCAATCAGGGCCATCAAAAGAATCTTAGCCCTTCGATTTTAATCCATGTGATTTGACGAAACACGCGGGCCAACATAAAAATTGGAAATATAAATGAAGAACATGGGGACCAACATACAACAACAACAACGCTCGAGCCTTTATCCCACTAGTGTCGTCTATATGGATCCTTTGTCGCCATTGTGCCCTATCTTGTTTCATAATCTCACTAATGCCTAAGTACATCATGTTTTTCCTTATAGTTTCATTTCAAGTTTTTATTGGTCTACCCCTCCCTCGTTTAACATGCCGAGTGACTGGACTCTCACAGTGCCTAATAGGTGCCTCTAATGGTCTCCTATGCACGTGTCCAAACCATCTTAGTTGAACTTCTCACATCTTCTCTGCAATTGGTGCTACTCCTGTCTTATCCCTGATACATTCATTCCTAATCCTATCCAGTCTCGTGCGTCCACACATTCACCTAAGCATTCTCATCTCCGCAACTCCTATTTTTTGCTCATGTACACAATTCACTGCCCAACATGTGGGCCTACATAAAAATTTAAAATATAAATGTAGCATCCATGCACAGTCTCCTTGTGGATAGTGTGCCACAAAAATAATGCTCGATCATTGCTCGACTGACGGTTGGGTATTGTCACTACCACACTTTGCACACAGGGAAAATTCGGTGCTCACTCCTAACATGAATAGTTTAAATTGTATGTAGTAAGTTGTCCATATCTTGTATTTCAAGAAAAAAAGATGGCTGGTTGCCTTCTTTCTTTGTTGCAAACACCATTGTCACTTTCACGCAGATGTTGGGGAACAATAGGCGGGGTGTGTTATGCTTTGGATGATAGTAATAAAGTTTATTTTCCATTTAGAATAACGACGGATTTGTGTGTTCGGTCGGACGAATGCAGAATGTCTATGATTTCGTTTCTATACAATGGCTTGGGTATTGGGTGGGATAAGATTTTGTCGGTTTGATTAAAGGAGGGAAAGTCAAAGAGATCAGTTTTATATGAGATTGATCCTCATCTTCATTTCTGTTCTTTTTTGCACAATTTTAATAATAATTCTTTGTTTTAGTAGAAATGAAGTTGAGATAAAATTTCCTGTGGCTGATGCAAAGCCAAGTATGCCTAAAGAAGTGCTTGAACTTGAAATGCAAATCAAGTTTATGGAGTGGAAGAAGGAGATGATTTCTTCTGATATACAAAGAGAAGAGGCATTGTTAAACAGTACAAAATGTTTGCTTAAAACAAAGTCGGATGAATATAGAATGCTCATCAATGAGGAACTGCTGAATAAAGCGCGGAGCCCGTCCCCGAGGCCCACCAATGCAGGTAACACCACATCATGGTAACTCAAGTGAAATCATGTTAAAATAGCCTTCTTTAGAGTTCAGCTAATTGATTTTTTGTTGGATGCGCGGGCCGTAACAAGACATCAGAGCTGACTAAGCTCAACAACCCACTTTCATGGCACTCCATGTGTGTTAGAGGTCACTTTCATGGCACTCCATGTGTGTTAGAGGTCACTTTCATGGCACTCCATGTGTGTTAGAGGTCACTTTCATGGCACTCCATGTGTGTTATAGGTCACTTTCATGGCACTCCATGTGTGTTAGAGGTCATTTTCATGGCACTCCATGTGTTTGAGGTCAAAGATTCTATACGCCGAGATGTTGCAGATATAGGCTTCGTTTGGGGGGACTTATTTTCACCGGTCAAGCGGTTACGACCGCATGAATCGGACCGTAATTCGTAACCGCTTGACCGGTGAAAATAAGTCCCCCCAAACGGAGTCATAGTCCCACACGGGAAAATTCCTGTGTTATTGTGCGCTCACCATAGATCCCGGGCTCCTCCCCCATCATCCAATTGATTTTAGGCTAGGATGCATGAGTTCTAGCTTTCCTTAAGTTGATTTCGTTTGCTCTCAATTTCAGTATTGTCCCTAAACTCCAGTTTTCATTTGAAATTTTTAGTTTTTAGTTATTTATTACATTTGGAATTGGCAAGTTGCAGGTTTTCCGACGCATGAAATCAGACGGCAGTAGATCTTTTCCGATCGATTAGAAGTTTCGATGGTGGCAGTCGGCTAACTGGATTGACAAATTTTGCGTGGAAGTTCAACGAATTCTTCTGCGAGTGTATTGGCTGAAACTTCTGATATTCTTTGTCTAATATGCGAATCCTCCTGGTTGGAACTGACTTCTTTTGGGTATAGAGAAAAAGAGAGAGCATATGTGCATTATTACCAAGGTTTTCTTCTTTCTAAGCCTATGTAATCTCTTATGAAAAAGGTATGGTTGTGTAAATTATTCCTCTGGCATCTTAGTCTGTTTGAAACTTTGAATGGTCAGAAACCATCAGGTTTTTCTGAATGGAACTAAGAAATAAGTGTCTTCTCCTTCACGTTCTTGTATTACTGGATAACATGCTTTTGCTGTGTTATTTATGAGAGTTCGAAGAGGGAAGATGAAGCTCTTTGTTATATTCTTCGCTTTAGGGATAGAACTAAGAAATTAAGTGTCTTCTCCTTCCTGCATGTTCTTTTAGTGTGGATAATATGTTTTGCTTTGTTATTGTAAAAATTTATGAAGGAAGCCGAAAGAAGTCGCAGGAACACTCAACCACAATCAAAGTCAAGTAAAATTCAGCACAACAGATGCACAAGAGTCTTAATGGGATTTACAGAGCGAGCTATAAATTGCGAGACATGATTTCGCAATGTACCCGATGTAAACGTGAAAGTACAAGCAAGAGTAACCGCACAGGTCGCGTAACTGCTAACCGCAAGTTCCGTCCGCCGAAACCGTCCAAGTTGCCAAACCGCAACTAGCCGCGTGGACTGCTTGTTATTGAATGCTGATGAACTTGAACAGAACCTGCTGATAGACCGGGCGAACTGATCGACCTAACCGCAACCCGGAGGAAGTGACTTCAAGCCGCAGAGACCGCGACCTGCTATATACCACTGACTGTTAACTGCGAACTGTTTCACATCAAACTTTCCACTAGTTGCCTAGCTGTCTGATGCTAGCCGCACAACCTGTATAGAGAGTCAACTTCACATTATCGCTCCGGTTAGAAAACCGTAACTGCATGATTAAAATGCGAGCCAAGTTCTCATTGTTCTTGTTATTCTTCTTGTTCTTTATTGACGAGTGGGGAACTCCTATTTATAGGCGTGAGAAGGATTGTCGTCACCACCCATGACGATAGGATAACTGTCCGTCAATCCGCGACTAACATCACCTGTCCGCACAAAACGCAAACACCAGCATCAGTCCGCCACAAAAAAATCATCTATCCGCATAAGCGGAAGGAAGGGCCAGTCCGCCAAGTGAGCGGACAACAATACTAGTCTGTGTGGACTTGATCAAACCAGCCACGCGTCCTGAACCACCAACCCGCCAATGTCAAACTGTCGGTCTCCGCAACCAGACGACACAATTCAGCGGACTCTGATATCAAACCGCACAATTCAGCGGTCTCTGCTCTAGACCACTCAACACAGCAACTCAACCATGCATGCTGATCCAATCACGCCAGCGGCGGTCTGCCGGACTCAGCCATCAGACCGTACTAAGCAACGGTCTCTGCATCCAGTTCGCACAAACTTCAGCCAACGACTAGAACAAAATCCTGGCCTAGTCGACCTGCCGAACTCGGTGAACTTCAGATGCAGAACACTCAACACGGGCTGTCTCGGCGAACTAGGCAACAACCCGGACTTGTCACAAACCCGTGATCAAGTCCACAAGTTTCAAGCGGACTGTGCGGTCTCACAATCCAGACGACCACAACCGCGGTCAGACAAGGCTAACCGTCCGGTTACATCCAAGGGTGCTTTCTGAACCAGACCGCAAAAGAGAACATCCTAGCCAAAACCCAGCTATCCGCCAAAGGCTAACTGCCAGACCGGCGGCGATCTCTGCGGTCTGCGCGGTCTGCCCAATCAGACCACCCCACTCAACTTACACCCTCACTTCAACAATTTCAACAGTTATTTGACTTATTTCTGAGAGTTCGAAGAGGGGAGATGTTCTTTGTTACATTCTGATTAAGAATCTGCTTTGTTATCGATTTTGGGTCCATTTGGCATAACGGTGGTGTCGTGGCGGTGGTGAATGTGGTGGTCACAAATTATCTGTTTAACACAGCGTTTTTTCTCTTAGTTTAGACAAAAACACCACCGTCCTAAAATGTGTTTGACATGACAATGTTATGACCGCCACTCAAAGTTATTTATTTATTTTTGAATATGAAATGGATAAATTCATTAGGTGAGGTGTGAGTTCACAAATGATTTTTCGTAACCACTGCATTCATGACCGTCACCATCATGCCAAACAAAGGCAAGCAATAGAGGGATTTGAGTGGCGGTAAATATTTATAGCATGATACCATTTAAAGTATGGTTTCTAAGATTATTGATGCTATTCTTATTTCGGGGATTATATATAGCATGTGATTTTTTTCATGCATTTTATGGGGTCCGGGGGAGGTGCAGTGCGGCTATTGCACTGCACTGTAAAGTGCACTAACCTGATTATGACAGCTGTCAAAAAAAAATTAATGACCCTGATTATTTCTTCTCAAAACAACGGTCAAAAAGCAAATGACCAGAACTGTCAAAAAGCAAATGGCCAGAACTATTTCCGCCATTTATTTCTGTTTTCCCGCCGGCCCTCTCGCTGCTTGGCGTTGCAACGAAGCCATTCCCGATTACAGCGACTGCCATTTCGTGGCCGACAACTCTGCGGTGGCCCTGCTCCGGTGGAGTTTTACCCGGAGACCGCACGTGCTCTTCCATGGCAAACCAGCAGGCCGTTCCGGACCAAACCGCGAGTAACTGGTTCTGGCTGATCGGGAGAACGAGCGAGGAAGGTTTCCGCGGCGGGGGTGATGGAGCTCGTTCGAGATGGTATTCCGGCCATTTTGTCGGCGCCGCCATGGAAGGTTTCCGCGGCGGGGGGTTATCGGGAGAATGAGGGAGGAAGAGAAGAGTTGCTTGAAGTGTCACTATGGGCGAAGGATGAGCGGGAAAGCTGAAATAAATGGCGGAAATAGTTCGGGACCATTAATTTTGAGAAGAAATAATCAGGACCATTAATTTTTTTTGACAGCTGTTATAATCAGGTTAGTGCACTTTACGGTGCAGTGCAATAGCCGCACTGCACATCCCCCGGACCCCATTTTATGGTATTATAATCTTGGCTACTATGTGTGAGAAATACAATGAGATGGAGGAACCAAAATTTAATTAGAGATATCATGAGTGGGTGATCAAATCAATTAGCTTTTCAATCGAATTCAAATTTATCAAGGGATTCAAATTCATTCAAATATTTGAATTTTAATTCTTCCCAAAATCCTAGAATTGAAATCATATTTGAATTAAGGCTCTATTTGTTTGGGCGTTTCGGAGCTCCGTTTTGGGCAAACGCCGCCGGAAGGCGGGTAAACAAATGAACCACCGCTTTGCTCCGTTTCCACCCGCCTGCCTAGAAACGCCCCAAAAAGCTTTTGGAGCAGCCACCTCCCCCCTCCATTTCGAACACTCCCTTTCCACCTGCCGGATGGATCCGCCACCGCCGAAATAAATGAAGCCTAAATTTTTTTATATGAAGTTTATCTAATTATATATTGCTACTACTCACAAATTATTGACGGATTTTGTCAATAGAAATAATATTATTGAGATAATCGGATTATAATATCATCCGAATTTGAATTTGGATTCAAATATGACTGAGAATGCAAAGAAAATGTTATTTATAAATTAGAATAATAACAACACATTTTATTTACTCATATATAAAAGAGTTTATTTTCATACTTTTAATAAGGAGATAATTAAATATAGTTCATCAATAAAAGGTAAGGGTCCGGGGTACCCCTAATTTTTGGATTCGGGTCCCGCCTCCAGATTTAGAGACGGGGTCGTTCCGATTTTGACACGTGGCGAGTTATTTATTATCTTTTATTTAATGTTGTGATCCCTGACAATATCTTCGCGACATTTTTTGATCGCAAATATTATTCGTCTTCTTCATTGCGTCGGGCCTTAGGAATTCTGTGAACGATTTCAAAATTGCAAAGAGTTTTCTTCTGTTTTCTTGCTGCTCTGTCGATCGTTAAGCGGTGTTTAAGGTAATATGTTCTTCGTTTTCCTCGCTTTCAATTTCTTTTAAGGTTAAGGCAAAATGTTGAACAAATGTCACGAGATAGCGCCGTGATAGGGTAGTACTTCTTCGTTTTCCTCGCATTTACTTTTACTACATGCAATAATTTTGGATTGTCCCGTTAATTGTATAATGTACCAGTTTTGATTTACTTACGTTCAATTTTATTTTTCTTGCGATCTTTTTCGTATAACTTGCGATCAGTTTTGTATATATTGCGATCAGTTTTGTATATCTTGCGATCATTTAGGTTTCTCATGCGATCATTTTTGTATATCTTGCAATCATTTAGATTTCTCCTGCGATCATTTTTGTATATCTTGCGATCATTTAGATTTTTTTTGCGATCATTTTTGTTTAACTTGCATTCAGATTTGTTGAACTTACAACCGCTTATCTATTATATTTTGTAGAGATGGAGAGGAGCTCCAAGGTTAGTAGAACACACGTTTTGTGTACCAGATGTTTTGTCTCTACATTCTGCGAGTTAGCAACACCTGTAATATCCAAACTAACAGGTGAAAGTAAGAAATTAATTGACGATTGCGGCACTGTACACTTATTTGATCTGCCACGACTGCCACAAAATGTCTCATTACTATATGCTCTCAGCATATGTTTTTCTCCCCATGATTCTACATTTTTGGTAGGCGGCAAGAAACTTTTCTTCACTATCAATGAAGTAGCATCAATCCTCGGATTATCAAACCGGGGTGATGAGATTGTTATTAGAACTAAACCATATGCCACAATTACTAGAAGAACTAAACCATATGTTATTACAACTAAATCGGGGCAATGATATCAAGTATGGTATCTGTGTTCACAAAAATGATCGCAAGAATATCAAGTATGGTTTTCGATAACACACAAAAATGATCGCAATGATATCAAGTATTAGTGCATACTAATAAGATCGAAGAAATAATAATTCTTATAATGATATAATATCATTACATCATGGAATTTAAAAAACTCGTACAGAGTCATCTTCTTCCCAAATTTATGCTCTTCCTCATTTTCATTTTTACAGTACATCAATAAATAAAGATAACAATTCAGAATTCAGGGTGTACCTTCTCCTTCTCATTCATGACACATTCCGTCTCCGCCATTATCGACAGGAACCCAGGATATAGCTAAAACAGTGGCAATGTGAGGTTACGAATCTCGTCTGTAATGACAACGAGGAATAAAAAGATGCGGCAAAATGAGGAAGAAGACTCCGTGCAATCGAAAAAAGCGCGGTGAATAGTCGAAGTTTTTGTCAAAAAAGAGCGCGAAAAGATAATAAATAACTCGCCACGTGTCAAAATCAAAACGCACCGTCTCCAAATCTGGAGACGGGGCCCGGACCGAAAAATTTCTTCTGGGGTACAACACCCATAAACACAACTATAATAACCACAAATAAAGAATACACAACAAACAATAAACTAGACATCTCACTAACAAATTTAAATAAACATTCATTTTTTATATTTAATAATAAATGGAATGCAAATACGAGAAGAGAAAACCGTCCGATGAAGACACCGAGGATGCACCGAATATGGACGATTTGCGGTAAAGTAATAGATCTGTATTGCAATTCGCCTAACAGAAGCACATGATTCTTCAGGAACCTTCGACTTCAATGTACGACGTCCAACCCCATCACCACCGGAGAAGAGAACCAAGCTTGGATACGGACCTTGTCGTGGATACGCAGCCTGCCTTCCTCTCGGGCTTCTCCTCTCCAAGAGTCCCACTCCAAGACCGCCGACCAACGAACCTAAACCAAGGTCACCTCTTCCAAAGGCCGGAGGCATCACACCTTCAAGACCACCGAGAAGACTCCTTGAGGCCGGCAGCTCCTCCGGCTGCACGAGCGATGGGTGGCCGCACTTTTACAGTTGGATGGTGGAAACAATAGAGAGAGAGTGACGGTAGCAGGTTTTACAATCCTAACCGGCTGCTGGTTTTACAATTAGAACCCATTGATACAAACAGTTTGAGGCTACGACTTCGTTTGATGGGACTTATTTTTACCGGTCAAGCGGTTATGATCGTATGAACCGAATCTTAAAAAATTAAGATCTGTTTCATACGATCGTAACTACTTGGCCGCTGAAAATAAGTTTTCTCATGCATGACCTGCATTAGCGCGGCGGTAGCACTCAAAGTATGCAATAGTTATAAACTGTCCTTTATGGACTCTCGATCTCACGTGAGTTTGGTTGTTCAAACTCACATGAGGCAAAAAAAAACAAAATTAGCCTGAAAAGGATATAATTATCAGCCTGGGGGCAATTGATTAAGTAAAATGCACCCTCGAAATATAAACTTGTGCCAAAATGCATCCCAAAAGTTTAAAATTGGCAAAATGCACCCTCCAAAGTTTGTTTTCTTGGCAATGTGCACCGACCGTTTTAAAATGTACATTTTGGTCATTTCATTTCCTACAGTCCGTTTAGAACGGAATGAAGTTAAAACGGACTTCCAGCCTAAGGGTTATATTGCTCTCAAACATGACCCATTAGGGGGGTGCATTTTGTCAATTTATAAACTTTCAGGATGCATTTTGTTAAAACCCTATATTTCGAGGGTGCATTTTGCAAATTGCCCGAAAAGAACTAAATATCAAAAATTATAATCTCGTTGCTAATCCCTGAGCTCGCTGGGCCCCGCCCATCCTCCTCGTGGGTCACCAATCGGTAGTAATCTTTTGCCGTGCGACGAGTCGGAAGTCGAAACCAATGCTTCCCAATTGATCGCCGGCGAAAGTGAAGGTGAAGGGGAGAGAGAGAGAGAGAGAGAGAGAGAGAGAGAGAGAGAGAGAGAGTCGGACATCGAGCGAGGGCAAGAGATCGATCTCCAGCTTGAGCAGTAACCGAGATGGTTTCCAAGGAAACCTACCGCGCCGAGCTCCGATCCGCCGCCCGCCAGCTCGGCGACCGCGGCCTCCACTCCGCCGCCAAATGGTATTCTCTCTCTCTCTATCTATCTCTCTCTCTTCCCTTGCTTCATTTCCCTCACTCCTCTCCTCAGATCACACTCTTCTCCTTTACAGGGCCGCAGAACTCCTACTCAGCTTGGAGCCGGACCCATCTTTCACCACCTCTTCCACTACCTCCCTCTCTTCCCTTTCCTCTCGTACATTCCTCTCCGCTTCCAGCAGTTCCCGCTCCCTTTCCGCCACCTACGGCCGCCCTTCCGACGGTTCTACCCTCCGTCGCCGCCTCCGATCCGGCGGCAGCGCTGCAGATGCTTCCTCGACGACACCAATGGGCGGCATGTCCTATGTCAGCACGCCGATACCCGTTGAAGATGGAAGCGAGGGTGATGCCGATGTGTATCTCCTCGCCAAGACCTACTTCGATTGCCGGGAGTATAGAAGGGCGGCCCATCTGCTTATGAAACAGACGGGGAGGAAGGCCGTCTTCCTCAGATGCTATGCGCTCTATCTGGTGCGCCTTATTTCCCTAGCCCTTCTTCCTTTGAATCAGATTCATTATTCGTGTTTAAGACATTGGTTTTAGGGTTTGTTTGGATTAAAGCTCTCACTTGTAAAGGATACTTGCATTATGTTCTGAAGTTTTGGAGATAGCAGCTCTGATGGGAATGGCTCATCTTACATCACTGTATAGCGTATATTATTAAAGCATCCTTTATCTTTAATAGAATGTATGCTTGGCATCCTAACGGTTGCGTTGCCACCAAGAAAAGAACTAGTTTTGAACATAAAAATGGATGAAGTTCTTTTGGTGAGATCAGACGTTCACAAATGACGGTTCATAACCATCACGTTCACAACCAGCACCGCCATGCCAATTAGGGCCTAAACCTACCCTGACAGTACTCAAAGCCGTTGCAGAAAAAATTGTTGTGGTATCTATTCTCCGCGATTATTATTGTGGTTTGCAAACGGAGTAGATTTTTTAGCCCGATAATTATAATGGTTGGCTGTTGAGCCAAAAATGTCGCAGTCGTGGGGCATGGTTTGGTAGTGAGCATAGCCTTAGTTATCTGAAAGAATGGTGGAGTGTTGTGAGATTGATATTGATAAATCTAATTTTCAGCAAGTTTGCCGCTTGTTTGGCTATCTTTTCATGGAGGCTTGACCACACTTTACATTATGAAATAACATTCATCAAATGTTTTGGATTGTTGACCAACACACCCTACCTGTGTACTCCATGGCACTCGTAGGTGTTAGATCTGTTTCATATAGTTTCTATGAAATTAAGACTATTAGATGTAAACTGCTATGTAAGTTATCAGTGCTTGTGTGTGCATGCATGCGCTACTTGCTTACATCATTGAAAATTCTATCCTGCTTTCTTTCACTATTTTTTAATGATGCATTGTGAGGAGAACTCATATATCTTCTATTTTGTGCATGATTTGCTTATTTCCAAAAGGTGTATTTTCCTCCCTTGAACTCGTGTTCTTTTACTTTTGTTCAAATATATCTTGCCCATTAAACATCGTCTTTTCTTCTGTAGGTAATGGTTTTACTTATTTAGTTGCTTCATTATGATGAATACATTTTACTTTCTTTGAACTTTTCATTAGTAAGAATGTTGTAGTTGTATAGTCATTGATTTGCGGAGAAAATTGCTCATATTTTGTTGTCATTTGGGCTAGACTTAAGATTCCTTTGTTTTGATTTCCTCCCCCATTGCACCCGAGCTCGCTTGGGCCACAACATCGGGACATTTCTTCCTGCAATCAATTCAAAGAGCCGCTTGCCCATTATCAACTAGACATAGTAGAAGTGATTTTGATCTAGTCCCTTATTTGTTTTGGTAAAAACCAACAATAGTACATTTACGAATGAAAAATAGATTCTTGATTTGTTTAAGGGTCTTAAGTTTTTAATGAATATAATTTTTGGGCGTTTATATTGGCAGCCCGGTTATCGATATTGACAACCCACCCAAACCTAAAAAAGACATTTAAAACACTCTTTAATAGCAACCCTAAATCCTCTCTTTTCCTTTCTCCTGAACCCCGCACCGCTCCGTGCGATACCCGACGAAACCCCGACTCCAGCTTCCGACTGCCATTTCCCGTCGAACACCACCAGTGGAGTCCTCTGTGTAGTTCGGCGAAGTCCTATGTGTAGTTCGACAAAGTCCTCTGTGTAGTCCGGCAAAGTCCTCTGTGTAGTCCAACAAAGTCCTCTGTGTAGTCCGACGAAATCTGCTGTGTAGTCTGATGGCTTCATTCCGTTGGAAGGTATACCTACATCTTCCATTCTCCAGATCTTCCACATCTTCCATTTTTTCTGATTTAGAAGTTATATTTTCAAACTTTTCATTTCCCCTCTCTGATCTAGGGCATCATTTGGAACATGGTTTTAAATGTCGGATGTCGGAGACATGTCAGATTGAGATTTTAGATGTCAGACGTCGGAGACATGTCAGAGACATTTTAAAATGTCGGATTCCTAAAAAATATTTGTTTTTTAAGTTATAGTATGTTATTTTAGCACTATCATCCACATTACATTTTCTTACTCATTTTAACCTAGTTGTATATATCTTTTGCATGCATGTAAACATAATACAAAAACTTGAAATATACTAAATATTGATTAAAGGTAAAGAAAAATTAAAGGCAAGTGAAAAAATTTGAAATATAATGGTAACTCAAATAATGAGACACACTGATTAAATGCAAATAATAAATTAACAAAACCTGAACAAAATACATACTCTATTTTTGTTAACAATTAACATACATTTCTTTTTCTAAATACTTCTGGAACCTATAATGGGATAAAGGCTTGAGTGTTGTTGTGTTGTTGTTATTTATATTTTACAGAGACACGCGAGATTGGATAAAATTAGGAATGAAAGTATCAAGGATAAGACAAGAGTAGCACCAATTGCAGAGAAGATGCAAGAAGCTCGTCTAAGATGGTTTGGACACATACAAAGGAGACCATTAGAGGCACCTGTTAGGCGTTGTGAGTCTAGTCACTAGGCATGTTAAACGAGGGAGGGGTAGACCAATAAAGACTTGGAATGAAACTGTAAGGAAAGACATGATGTACTTAGGCATTAGTGAGATTATGACAAAAGATATGACACAATGACGACAAAGGATCCATATAGCCGACCCCACTATAGCGGGATAAAGGCTTGAGTGTTGTTGTTGTACTTCTGGAACCTATCAAAAATGGCTTGGACGTTATATTTCTGATTTTTTGTACTAAATCCAAGGAGAGCAATCAAGCGGAAAAGCAGACAAACAAAGGAAGGATCTTTTCTATGGCAGTGGATGCTCCCATGTGCCCAAATAATGAATTTCAAGCATTGTTCATGTTTTGTCACAAATAGAAAAACTACACCTAAGAATCATGATGCAAAAAAGAGTCACTGTTACACTTCAACATCAATAAAATGACATGCAGAAGCTGTTAGACCACATTAATGAATCCTTTGGACACTGATCTCACTCGGGTTTTTTATAATAAGTGACATCGTAAAATGTCGGCGGCGGCCGACATAGCGGATTTAATCCGAAATGTAGGCTGACATATTGCAAAACACCATAACCTTTATATTTGGGGATTGTTATCCGCAGACCGAAAATGTCTATTCGCAGATTATTACTATTCGTAGATCCAAAGATACTTAAAATTATTATTTACAGAAATTATTGTTATTCGCAGACCAACATTAAAAGTAAAAAAATATCAAGAAGTGCACCTGCACCACAGATACCAACAAGTGCATAGCTCAATGCTCACTACAATCCAAAAGAAACGGTTGGCTCCTTCGAATAAAGTGAAGAAGCTCAATGTACTCACAGCGGGTGAGACGCAGCGAACGGTTGGCTCCTTCGAACAAAGTGAAGAAGCGAAGGATCGGGGGCTTCGAACAGGAGGATTCTTCTTCGTCAGCGACCTGAAGGGAACCACCTTTGTCGCCTACGCCCGCGCCAACAAGGGCAATGCCTTTTCTGAAATTCTTCGTCGGCGAGCAGGCGGACGACGTCGTCGTAGCTGGCGAGCGGGAGATGTGCGATCGAGAGTTGGGAGAGCGAGAGAGGGGAAGATGCGGAGTGCAGGATCGGGCAGGTGGCTGGGAAGGGGAAAAGAATTAGGGTTTGGTTTGTGAATAAAGAGTTTGAAAAAATAATGGAAATATTTAACGCCTTTAAAAAGTGTTATTTTTGGTTTGCGAATAGTCATATTCAGTCTGCGGTTAACAATTCCCTTTTATTTTCATTATGCAAGTCAGTTTTTGTTCAAACAGGACATGTCGGCGGACATGTCGGACATGTCGGCTGACAATTAAAACACTGATTTGGAAGCACCTCGCATTTTGCTGCAGGGGAGGTTGCTGCATTTTGCACCAAGGTTCTATATCCTGGCTCTTACCTGAAGTTGTAGGGCATCAAACAGAATATCTTCTTGGCATTTTGTTGAAGGTATACCTACAAACTTGGCTCTATATCTTGGCTCTTACCTGAAATCAAGGGCATGTGTAGCCCAGTTTTAGTATATCTCATGGCATGTGGAGTCAAGTTTAGGTCTTCGATTTTTTTGCATGTTTGATGGTATATTTACATTTGTTAACCTATGATTATTCATCTATTATTTAGATTACAATGAGTTCCAATGGATAAATGAAATTATTGACGTATGGTGATTCCTCTGAATAAACTTCCATCGATGTCGGTTCGCATTTCATTACAAATAGGTCTTTTTGTAGCAAAGAGAAATTGATTGAATAAGCGAGAACAATTGGTAAAGATTTGAGTTTTGTCATAATCATCACCAAGGCCGATAAAATTGAATCAAGGGCAAGACCTAGAGCTATGCTTGGTTGTGACCGCTCTGGGTTTGTACGAGCAAGGGGTTTCATTAAAAGAGATCTAAGGAAATCAAGTTCAAAACGGTGCGGGTGCAAATTTTCAGAGAAGCCGATGATGAATGGAAAGTTGAAGTTATGTGCGAAGTGCATAATCATGTTTTAGTTCATATTGAAGCGCACCCTTATGCGAGAAAGCCAGATGAAAGTGAGGCAGAAATTGTTAAAGATATGTATTATTCAGGTGTGAAACCAAGAAAGGTCTTGTCGGCACTAAAGAGTAGAAATTCATTGAACGCCACATCAATGTGAACCATTTACAATGAAAATGCGAAGATCTATAGAAATTAATTGGCGGGTAGTACACTGATTCAATATTTATATAATTGTATTAGTGAAGCTGGTTATACTAGTTACAATGAAGTGAATGAAGTAACTAATCAATTGAAGAGTATATTTTTTGTTCATCCTACTGCAGTTCTATTAAGTAACTTGTTTCCAAATATATTTTTGATTGACTGCACCTACAAGATCAACCGTTGCAGGTTACCGTTGTTTTGCATTGTTGACATCACTTCTACAAATCAAACGTTTTTCTCATGCTTTGTTTTTTTATCAAATGAGACAGAGGGCAGTTACTTGTCGGCATTGCAATGTTTTAAACGAGTTTTCAATGAAAATATTTTACCAAATGTTTTTGTAACGGACCGGGAGATTGCTCTATTGAATGCACTTAAGATTGTCTTCCCGCAAACAAAACATATACTATGTGGAGTGCATATTTCTAGAAACATTTTGGCGCATTGTAAGAAATTTTTCAAAGCCGGAAAGGACATTGACAATTTTATGGGTGAATGACAACATTTGGTTTATTCTGAGACCGAAAATGAGTACAACATGTGGTTTAATCAAACGATGAATGATTATGCTGACAAATATTCTTTTGTTATTGCGTATGTTACATCTACATGGCTGGATCAATACAAAGAGTATTTTGTTTCTTGTTGGATTATTATGTACTTACATTTGGACAACACAAACACAAACTGGGTTGAAGGCGACACAGCTTGCTAAAGAAATTCCTCGAAGTATCTATTCGAAGTCTTTCCACTGTATGAAAAACTTTCAACCAAATGATTTTGATACAACATACAAAGATTAAAAAAATGTTAGGGCAGAGTCAGAAATATGTTAACACCAGTTATAAGAGTTTGTTATACTCTGAATTGATTGGCAAAGTTTCTGTAGCGGAATTGGGATTATTAAGAAAGAGGAGCTCTCACTTAAAGTTCCATATGTGGAACAACATTTGTTTAGATATAAGACGTGTTATAATCTTGGTCTTTCATGTGCACATTATCTTGTTCAATATATAAATCAGTGTTCTCAATTTTCATTATGTTTAATTCATTGACATTGACATGTTTTATGTTTGAATGAGGAAAAAAAACATCGACAACGGAATCAAATGAGGCTAATGATATAGAAATTGAACTTGATGAGTTATTAAAAAGGTATAATAACATTAGCGAACTAAAAAGAAAAGAAATGAAAACCAAATTGCAAGAGCTTATTAACTCTCCAATTAGTCAAAAATTAGAACCCAAAATGCCAAAATCAAAGGGCCATCCTAAAGGTAGTCGGAAAAAATTCACGGATGATTACAAATCAACAAAGAGAGATCCTTCTCACTTTGAGTATGTCCTGATGCTTGAAGACAAAACAAAAAATCTCAACATAAAGAGGGCGACAAGAAAGATACAGAAGAACTCAAGGAGGAAACTTTGTAGAAAGGGTAAAAAAACAAATGTCCTCTTACATCTCTCAACACATTGTAGATGTCATTGATGTGATGGGTGATGACCATTGCACATACAGAGTCATTAGTGCTTCAGTTTACATGGATGATAATTGGAATCAAGTCCGACGTGATCTTTATCAGAAGATAGAACAACAAAAGGAGTTGTACACTGTTATCTTTTGTAGAAATGGCCGAAAACTTATGTATATTGATTGAGTATGTAAATACAAAGAGAGTATACAAATATATAGGAGAGAAAGAGAGGAAACAAATCATATACAAGATGTGGGACTAAAGAAGAAGAAGCATAAATGAGCCAACAATACATGGGCCCAATACAAGAGTTATTCTAACACTCCCCCGCAAGCTGAAGCGTACAAATCGTATGCACCAAGCTTGGACAAGCATTGATAGAAGGATGCTTTGGGAAGAGCCTTTGTGAGGACATCTGCAACTTGTTCCGTCCCTGGAACATGCTTTAAATCGAGCTTCTTCATTTGAACTTTCTCTCGAACGAAGTGGCAATCGACTTCAATGTGCTTCGTTCTTTCGTGGAAGACTGGGTTTTTGGCGATATGTATAGCCGCTTGGCTATCACAAAGAAGTAGAGCAGGAGAAGGTAATTTTACACCCAGATCAGTGAGAAGACTTTCAAGCCATGTGAGTTCGGATACAACAGAAGCCATTGCGCGGTATTCTGCATCAGCCAATGAGCGAGCAACGACCGCTTGTTTCTTGCTTCTCCATGTAACCAAATGTCCCCCAAAGTATGTGCAGAAACCACTAGTAGACCGCCGGTCATCAAGAGAACTCGCATAGTCCGCATCAGAGTATGCCACTAAGGTAGGAGCAGACGAGGAAGTCCGGTACACAAGTCCTTGACCCGGGGCTGTTTTTAAGTACTTCAGAATGCGTTCAACCGCCAGAAGATGAGACTTGCGAGGAGAGTGCATGCATCGACTGACAAGACCAACAGCAAAGGAAATATCTGGTCGGGTAACAGTAAGATAGATCAACTTTCCAACAAGTCGATAATATTCAGGGTTCTGGAGAAGAAGATCCGAGTCAGAAGCCTGAGCACACAACTTGTGTTTTACATCCATGGGGGTATCACATGGCTTACACCCTAAGAGGCCAGCATCATGAAGAAGATCAGTACAGTATTTCCGTTGAGATAGAATAAGGCCGTCCGGTCGCCTGGCAACCTCAAGACCCAGAAATATCGAGAACAGAGTCCCCAGGTCCTTTGTCTGAAAGACCGAGTTCAGATGTGCTTTGACTGCATGTATCCCTTGTGAGTCATCTCCTGTGATGATGATGTCATCAACATATACTAATAGAAAGACCGTCCCTGATGGTCGGTGACGAGTGAAGAGCGATAAGTCAGCCGAGCTTCGGCTAAAGCCGACAACTCGAAGGACTTTACTGAATTTCTCAAACCAGACCCGTGGAGATTGTTTGAGACCATACAGAGTCTTGCGAAGGCGGCAAACCTGAGACTCCCCCGTGGTCTCAAACCCGGGCGGTTGTTGCATGTAGACCGTTTCCTGGAGATCCCCATTTAAGAAAGCATTCTTAACATCAAGCTGAAAGAGAGGCCACCGTCGATGAACAGCGACAGAGAGGAGGACTCGAACGGTATTGAGCTTGGCGACCGGAGAAAAGGTTTCCTCATAGTCGAGCCCCTGTTGTTGAGTGAAGCCGCGAGCGACAAGGCGAGCCTTCAGACGGTCAATCGTCCCATCAGCAGCATGTTTGATGACAAAGACCCACTTGCACCCGACCGGTTTCTGACCCGGCGGGAGGGGGACAACGGACCATGTCTGGTTAGCCCAGAGAGCAGACATCTCCTCTTCCATGGCTGCCCGCCAGCCCGGATGTTGAAGCGCCTCCTGTACAGAGTTAGGAACAGAAACCGAAGAAAGAGAAGTAGCAAAGGTGTGCAGAGGTGGAGAGAGGCGATGAAGAGAGACGTAGGCCTCCAGAGGATGGGCAGTGGAGGGCGTTACCTGATCAGAGGGACGCGAAGTGTCCATGGCAGAGGTCGGCGGCAGAGGGGCAACGGAACTGGGAGGGCGACGAGTGTAGACCCGGATAACGGGCGGTTTGATGGTAGAAGGAGCGGGGGGAGGAGAGAGCGGGGGTGGTGGTGGAGTAGCAGGAATAACGGGACGAGGGAAGGACGGCGGGAGAGGAGGCGGTGGGGGAGCAGTAGGGGAGGGATCAGGAAAGAACGGTTCGTCTTCCCGGAAGGTAACGTCCGCAGAGACAGTGACCTTGCCGGTAGCGGGTGAGTAACAAACATAGCCCTTCTGGGTGTTGGAGTAGCCAACAAAGATGTGTTTCGCCGCCCTGGGGTCCAATTTATCGAGGAGGGCCCGAGGCAGTGGACATAGCAGGTGCTTCCGAAGAAGATACGGGGCGAGAGAGGGAAAGCCGGAGTGAAGGGAAACAATATGCTGAAGGGAGTCGCATAATTGAGGACAGAGGAAGGGAGGCGATTGATGAGAAAGCAGGCAGTGGAGACTGCAAAGTTCCAGTAGGCTTTAGGAACATGCATTTGGATCATGAGGGAGCGGGCAACATCCAATAAATGGCGGTTCTTGCGTTCGGCAACCACATTTTGTTGCGGGGTATACGCACAAGAGGTTTGATGGAGAATCCCGTATTCCGAACATAAGGTGGTAAAGTCGTGGCTGGTGTACTCACGAGCGTTATCAGTACGGAGAGTTTTGAGGGTGGTATGGAATTGTGTCCGGGTCTCGAGGACAAATGTCCGAAACACCCGGGGAAGCTCGGAGCGTGCGCGAAGTAAGTAGAACCACGTGGTGCGTGAATGATCATCAATAAAGGTGAGAAAATAACGATAACCACATATACTAGGAATCTGAAATGGTCCCCAAATATCCGAATGAACAAGATCAAAAGGAGTCGCACTCCTAGTACAATGCGAAGGAAACGAAGAACGTGGCTGTTTGCCGAGAATACATGAATCACACTGAAAAGAAGTAAAAGAAAGGTCTGGAAGAGCCCGCTGGAGAACTGGCAGAGGGGCATGACCAAGGCGGCGATGCCAGGCAGTGGAGGAGACGGAAGACAGAGCGAGCGGAGAGGCATCGAGAAGGTAGAGCCCATTCCGCAGCTGACCTTTACCAATGGTAGTCCACGTCCGCCGATCCTGTATAACAAAAGAAGAGGAAGTGAATATAACAGAACAATCCAAGTCACTCGTAAGACGCCCAACAGAGAGTAAGTTAAAAGGGGAACTCGGAACATGAAGAGCCGAGCGAAGAAGGAGGGATGGGTGGATAGAAAGATCGGCCGAGCCGGAGACAGGAACCAGCGCCCCATTGGCCACGGTGATGGACTTCGGATAAGGAGAACCCGAGTACGCGGCAGGCCGTTGCGAAGTGATGTGATGAGTAGCGCCAGAGTCCATAATCCAACCCGGGCTGTGGGAGAGACAAGCAGTACCTGTGTGGGAGACGGAGGCGACGGAGGCCGAGGGGGGGTTGAGCAGCCCCTGGAGATGCTGGAGCTGAAGACGGACGGTCTCGAGATCCGGAGGAGGAGCGTCAGTAACGGCAGAAGCCGTCGGGCGAGGGGGGTAGCCGAGTTTCTTGTAACAAGCCGCCTCAAGATGGTCATCCTTGCCGCAGAAGGAGCACTTTGGCCGGCCACGGCCCCGCGAGCCCGACCGTCCCCCCCGAGTAGAAGGGGGGGGAGAGGGTAAGAGCGGAGGGGCATGCTGAAGGAGAGCCGGTGGAGAAGGAGCTGGAGGATCTGGAGGAGGCGAGACCCGGAGAAGCATGGAGCAGACATCCGAAAAAGAGGGCGTAGTAGGAGCGGCCAGGACCTGAGCACGAAGACTGTGAAGATGAGAAGGAAGGCGAGCCATAAGGATGGCAATGCAAGCAGCTTCCTTCTGAGCCCGCTGAGCAGCAAGATCAGTGGTCGGCGGCTGGTGCTGGATCCAGGCTTCAGCAAGCGTTTTAGCCCGAGCGACAAACGAGGTCATATCGGAGACGCCGCCAGTGTCGAGAGTGAAGAGATCAGTGAGGATGTCATAAAGATGCTGGAGGCTATCGCGGCCAGAATACAAGGAATGGAGCTCATCCCACATAGCCTTGGCGGTGTCGTGGTACATAGCCATTTGATAGGGCTCACCATCCAAGAAGTTCAGAATCCAAGTCTGAACACGACCGTCATTACGAAGCCAATCATCCGTAGGTGTAGAAGGAGGTGCCTGAGTAAGGTGCGGGAGAAGGCCCTTAGCCTGGAGAACCCGCCGAACAGAATGTACCCAAGGAATAAAGTTCTTCTTGCCAGAAAGAGAGATAGTAGTGATCCAGAGCTCGTCACGGAGGTCGACAGAACAGGCCGGGCGGTCTGGAGGACAGGCCGGATGGACAGGGGGCGGGCTGGCCGCTGAGCTGGGAGAAGTACCAGAGGAAGTCATGGAGACAGGCCGCAACCCTTAGACGACTAGGGAAGAAGGCCGCGGAAAAAGAAAAGTCGGGCGGACTGAGACAAGCCGCACTGGACTGAGACAAGTCGGGCGACCAGGAGACGGTAGAAGATCGCGACCAAGATGCAAGCGGGAAGGAGACAGCCCGCACGGTCAGGCAGATCGTACGCGCCGGACTGAGACAAGTCGCGCCGGACTGAGCAAGTCGCGCCGGACTGAGATAAGTCGCGCGACCAGGAGAAGGCAGGAGATCGCGATCAAGATGCAGGCGAGAAGGAGACAACCCGCACGGTCAGGCAGATCTGAGCAGCGGACAGAGAAGGAGGCCGCGACTAGGAGAGAGGCCGCAGCGGACAGGTAAGAAGGTGGTCCCACGGAGAGAGGAAAGGCTATAAAAGCAGGAGGGGGGGAAGGGTGAAGGTGGATCCACGGAGAGAAAACAAGGGCAGAGGGAGGCGGACTGAAAGAGCAGGCCGCAAGGAAGCGCGGCTAGAAACAAAACAGGCCGCGAGAAACAAGCCGCGGGAGGAAGACCGCGAGAGAGTTTACACAGTGCGGTCAGACGTTGGCAAACCGCGAGAGGCCGAACCTGGCTCTGATACCATGTAGAAATGGCCGGAAACTTATGTATATTGATTGAGTATGTAAATACAAAGAGAGTATACAAATATATAGGAGAGAAAGAGAGGAAACAAATTTTATACAAGATGTGGGACTAAAGAAGAATAAGCATAAATGGGCCAACAATACATGGACCCAATACAAGAGTTATTCTAACATCTTTAAAAGGGGTTTGTATACATGTTGAGAGGTTTCAAAGGGAACTACTCGAAAATTAAATGTCAAGTGAATGAGTCTTTATATTGTGATCAAAAGAATTGGAACAAATGCTTACAATAAGATATTACGCAGAGTATGAGAATTTCACTCATATTCAACATAGAGGATTTGATTCCATTCTTTGAGCCACATGACTACATATACCCTTCGCCTCCTTCCACCTCAACTCCTTAGCCACTGCCTTTACCTGCTACTTCATTATAGCATCAACCATCATCTACTACTTCATTATAGCATCAACCATCATCTACTACTTCACCGTAGCCCCATTTTCGCCTACTTCTACACAATCCCGACCTTAATCACTTCACTACAGCCCGAGCCTTCAACTCCAATTTATCATACAACTGTAGTCCCGACTTCTTCCACAGCAACACCACATTCTCCGACACAAGTTCTCTGTCCACAGACACCAGACTGTTCGACGTCTTCTCTGAGATCGTGGCCTATGAATTTGTATCAGCACCGGACATAGTCAGATACTTGATTCATTGGCAGGGTTGCACTTTTATCGACAACGCTTGAATCTTCGCGGCAGAGCTCAGGAGACTCGCCCCGACCCTACGACGACAATACAATCATATCCATTTCTCGGAGATGAATGTTTTTAGGCGGTTGGAGTTAATGGAGATCGTGGCCGTTTGTTACCCCCCCCCCCCTCTAGTTTAAGGGATAGAGGGTTCCATGGAGGGTTGTTGAAAGATTGCGCGAAGAAGCCTCCTTTTGATCATTAGGTGCCTGTGAAGCTTGAGGAGACCGGGCGGTTTCATTTCTAGTCGTCGCGGTTTTCTAGTCTCTTTGTCCTGGCGGTTTAGCTCAGCGGTCTGGAGGTTTGCCACAACAGCGGTCTGTTGGTTAACCGCAGTAGCGGCCTGCTGGCTTGTCGCAACAGTGGTATGATGATTAGCCGCAGCAGCGGTCAGGAGGTTAGCCGCAGCAGCGGTTTGGGGGTTAACCGCAGCAGCGGTCTGGAGGTTAGCCGCAACAGCGGTCTGGTGGTTGGCCGCAGCAGCGGTCTGGTGGTTGGCCGCAGCAGCGGTCTGGTGGTTGGCCGCAGCAGCGGTCTGGTGGTTGGCCGCAACAGCGGTCTGGTGGTTAGCCGCAGCAACGGTCTGGTGGTTTAGCCGCAACAGCTGTCTGATGATTAGCCGCAATAGCGGTCAGGATGTTAGCCACAGCAGCGGTCCGGAGGTTAGCCGTAGCAGCGGTCTGGGAGTTAACCGCAACATCGGTCTGAAAGTTAGCCGCAGACGGAGTTCAGAGGCTTCCCTGGTTTTGTATTCTTTGTATTGACTGGCGGTTTGACTGCGTTAAACCGCTCTGGCCGCGCGACTAGTATTTAGTCACACATCGTTTGTTGTATTTTCTCGTTTTTCTCGTTTTTTATATATTAGGGGGCATATCTATGTATTGTTTATCTTTTTGGAGTAATAAAATTTGTCTTTTTTTAGCTCTTTCTTACATGGTATCATAGTTAATCGATCATTTGCTCTAATTTGCTCGCGGTTTGCTTTTCTAACCGCTTCCAGTCTTCTTCCGGTCTTCTTCCCGTCCTGCCCTCCCTTGCTTGTCGCTTTTCGTGCGACTTGTTCCTTTGCTTTCTTTTTTGTTCGTGCGGCCTCGCTGGTGTTTGCACATCCTTCTTTCTCCTGCGGGTTGTTTTTCTTCTCGCGCAGGTGGCTTTCTCAACTCGCGCGGTTTGTTTCTTCTTGCACGGGTTGTTTTCTCTACTCGCGCGATCTCTTCCTCTCCCTCCTCTCCGTCTCACTCAACCGTGCAGTTTGAGTCTCTCTGTCGGCCTTCTTTTGTTTGTTGCGTTCTTTCTGCGACCTGTTTGCCGATCGGTTAACCGATCTTTTCTTTTTGTTCTCTTTTGTTCACGCGGTTTGTTCTGTTAAACCGTGCGATTTGCTGTAGTTTTCTATGGCCACTCCATCTTCTTCTCTTGCTAGTTTTGGTGCTGCTCAGTTGACTACTACGGGAAGGTAGCGCATTGATTTTGGTGCTACTAATCATATGAAGAGGAATTCTCGTCTTTTTTATTCTCCTGACAAGAGTAATCAGTTATCTCCGGTTCTTATTGCGGATGGTTCTCTGTCTCCTGTTTGTGGGTCTGGCACGGTGCATGTTACTCATTCTCTTTAGCTTCAGGATACTCTTTATGTCCCGAGTTTTCCATGCAACCTTCTTTTTGTCATTGTTCTTTGCAAACAGTTGAATTGTGAAGCTATTTTCACTGCATCTACATGTGCTTTTCGGATTCCTCACTCCAAAGAGACGATTGCTACTGAGACTGAAAGCGGTGACTTGTTCTATCTTGACACTGTTTCTATTTTTTTTGTCTCTTCTTCTTTACTTCAGTGACATCTTCGACTTGGGCATCCTCCTCCCCGGATTCTTTATCAGCTTTTGTCTGATTTTGGTGCTTCTATCTTCGGTTCTCCATGACAAAACCCCATTTTTTGTCATGTATTCTGACGGGACTCTGTTTTTTTACGTCCTCGTGTCTTTGGATGCACAGCGTTTGTCCACTCTCCATCTTCTGGTCGCGACAAACTCTCTCCTCGTTCTGTTAAGTGCATCTTTCTGGGCTATTGTCCGACACAGAAATGATATAGGTGTTATGATCATGTTCTTCGGAGACAATATGTTTCTACGGATGTCACTTTCTTTGAGGATGCTCTGTTCTTTTCTCCTTCCTCTATTCTTCCTTCTTCTCATGATTCTTCTTCTTTTCCAATTGTGTCGGCACCCCTTCCAGTGCTTACACTTCTTTCTTCCCTTCTATTTCTGATTCTCCTACTGTATCTGCTTCTTCTACTGAGCCGCTACCAACAACTCCCGGGTCAGCCGTCTCTCCTTCGGATGGAACTGATACAGTAGATAGGACAGACCTTGATCTTCTGATTGCTGTTTGGAATGGGATTCGATCATGCACTTAACATTCTCTTCAGGATGTGGTTTCTTATGCGCAACTATCTCCTTCGTCTAAGAGCTTTGCTCTTGCTTTATCGGCAAATGTTATTCCAGCTTCTTATCAAGATGCTCTTGTTATTCCTCATTGGAAAGCTGTTATTGGATAAAGAGATGAAAACTCTCACTGAACGAGGTACTTGGACTCTTGTTCCTACCCCTCCAGGAGCTGATGTGGTTGGCTGTCGCTGGGTCTTTGTCATCAAATTTTTCTTGATAGTACTATTGATCGTTACAAAGCTTGACTTATTACCAAAGGGTTTACGCACACCCATGGTGTGGATTTATTTGATACTTTCTCTCCTGTTGCTAGGATTATTACAATCCGTGTTCTCTTTTTTGTGGCTGTCAACAGATACTGAGAAATGTCTCAGTTGGATGTGAAGAATGCATCTCTTTATCGTGATTTGCAGGAAACAGTCTATATGGAGCAACCTTCGGGGTATGTTGCTGCGGGGGAGTCTCAGGTCTGTAAACTGCGGAAGACGATCTATTGTCTTAAGCAAAGTCCCAAGGCCTGGTTTGACAAGTTCAACGAAGTTATTTCTGTTATTGGGTTTGCTCGGAGTGTTGCAGATCATTATTTGTTCATCCGCAAAACCTCGACTGGTCTTATTATTCTTACGATTTATGTGGATGACATTCTTCTTACAGGGGATGATAGAAAAGGTGTGGATATGGCGAAGAAGCATCTGCTTCAGCATTGTGTTACCAAGATATGAGGTCTCCTAAATACTTTCTGAGAATTGAGATATCTCGGAAACTTTATTCCATAGTTCTTTCACAGCGGAAGTATGCATTGGATCTCTTAAAAGAGACAGGTCTCCTTGGGGCTAAATCTGCTCGATCTCCAGTGGTTGTTGAATATGATAAGTGTTGGAGTGAGCACTTACCTCTTTTTGATGATGTCACCAGATACAGATGGCTTGTGGGGAAACTCATTTATCTGACAGTCACAAGACCGGATATTTCTTATGCAGTGGGAAGAGTGAGCCAGTTTATGCAAGATCCTAAATAGTGTCATCTACAGTCGGCTATAAAGATTCTAGAGTATATGAAAGGTGCTCCAGGAAAAGTATTTTTGTTTCATAAAAGGGGACATTTGAAGGTTGAGGCATACTCTGATGCTAGCTATGCAGATGATACGGAAGATAGGAAATCTACGTCTGGATTTTGTACCTTTATTGGAGGAAATTTGGTTAGCTGGAAGAGCAAGGAACATGTTGTAGTTTCCAGGTCAAGTGCAGAAGCCGAGTATAGAAGCATAACTCTAACTGCTTGTGAGCTGAAGTGGTTACATACACTTATGTTTGATTTAAGAGAGGTTTATGATCATCGTTTGTCAATGTTCTGTGATAATAAGACAATCATATATATTTCGAGGAATCCAGTCTTTCATGAGAGGATGAAGCATATCGAAGTGGATTATCACTTCATCGGAGAGGAGATTTTGAAGAATCAAATATGCACACCGTTTGTTACCTCAGAGAGATAACTAACTGATTTCTTCACCAAACCAGTTACTCCTTTTGGGGAGGTTTGTAGCAAGCTGGACATGGTTGACATATATGCTTCAGCTTGAGTGGGAGTGTTGAAGCTTGTGGAGACCAGGCGATTTCATTTCTAGTCGCGGAGGTCTACTAGTCTCCTTGTTCTGGCGGTTTAGCTCAGCGGTCTGGAGATTTGTCACAGCAGCGGCCTGTTGGTTAGCCGCAGCATCGGCCTGCTGGTTTGTCGCAGCAGCGGTATGATGATTAGCCGCAGCAACGGTCATGAGGTTAGCCGCAACAGCGGTTTGGAGGTTAATCGCAACTGCGGTCTGGAGGTTAGCCGCAACAGCGGTCTGGTGGTTAGCCGCAGTAGCGGTTCGGTGGTTAGCCGCAACAGCGGTCCGGTGGTTAGCCGCAACAGCGGTCCGGTGGTTAGCCGCAACAGCGGTCTGGTGGTTTAGCCGCAACAACTATCTGATGATTATCCACAACAGCGGTCAGGAGGTTAGCCGCATCAGCGGTCAGGAGGTTAGCCGCAGCAGCGGTCTGGGAGTTAACCGCAGCAGCGGTCTGAAAGTTAGCCGCAGTCGGAGTTCAGAGGCTTCCCTGGTTTTGTATTCTTTGTATAGTCTGGCGGTTTGACTGTGTCAAACCGCTCTAGCCGCGCGGCTAGTATTTAGTCCCACACCGTTTGTTGTATTCTCTCATCTCCCCCGTTTTCTATATATTAGAGGGCTTACCTATGCATTGTTTATTATTTTGGAGCAATAAAAGTTGTCTTTATTTAGTTCTTTTTTACAATGCCGTAGTCGGAACTCCAAGTGCCAAGCTTGGACATCCCACATTCCCATCTCTCTCCCCATTCCTCCCCACACTCTTTTGCCAACCCCCAGCTGGCCACAACCTCCTCTTTCCAATATAGCCTCCTTTCACCTCACCCACCAGCCCCCTTGCCACCCTTGGTTGCTGCCAGACCCCTCCAATCCCTCCACAGCCCCCAGCCCATCTCCAGCCGCCCAAACAACCACCTCCAAGTCCTCCAGCTGCTGTCCACTACTCATCCGGTCCTGCAGCAGTACGAATTCAGCAAACTGAGCCGTCCTGGACTATATAAGTCCCCTCTGTAGATCCAGCCCCTGAATGTTTGTTGGAGGTTCACCAAGCTCCCTACTTCTGAATTGTGTGAGTTTTATAGTTTGGATTCATTACTTTTATGTTGTATTGTGTCTTTATTTAAGAATACTTGTTTGTAATCGTGGTTTTCAAGCTTTGAAGCAACATTGTATGTTCCTATTTATTTAGCTATTTGATTTTGTGTCCTCTTGCATTTATACTGCTCATCGTGTCCTCTTGCATTTATGCTGCTCATCGTGTCCTCTTGCATTTATGCTGCTCATCGTGTCCTCTTGCATTTATGCTGCTCATCGTGTCCTCTTGCATTTATGCTGCTCATCGTGTCCTCTTGCATTTATGCTGCTCATCGTGTCCTCTTGCATTTATGCTGCTCATCGTGTCCTCTTACATTTATACTGCTCATCGCGTCCTCTTGCGTTGTAAGTTTCCATGTACGCTTTACCTACCGTGGTATATCTTATATATTAAATTATAAAAAAATTATTGCAAGTTGAAATTTTTGGGAAAGCGTGTCTACATTTAGAAAGTACCCTTAGCCTCACTAGGACCTTACCCTACGTCAGTGTTGGCCGACTTCAATCTTCTTATGGTGTTGGGTGCATTAAAGTCTTTGAACTAGAATCCCGGGGATATAGTATGATATTCTTGAATTTCTCGGTCATATAATACTTGAAAATGAGTTATGTTGGCTGCTGAATGATGTGCAGTGTTTCACTAGAAATCTTCTCAGTAGAGAAATTGACACCAGTGTCGTGGCTTGTCAAATGCAGAAATTTGGTGAGTACTGCTCGAAGTAATTGCTGACTACTCATATTTGTCGGTCGATTTGGCAGCGGTGGATTAGACTTTTTGCCTTAAAAGCAAACACGGGTGGCAAGTACTACTCAAAGTAATTGTTGACTACCCTAGATCTTGCTTGTTTTGTCAGTTTCCTTCAAGTTTGGGCAAGCGTTTCCTAAAAGGAGCTTAAAAAATCGGATTGCATTCATCGACTAATGCTATGCTTTGGGGGGTTTTTTGATGCAGTCGTAGGTCGACTCGGGGTGGACGCTCTAAATGCAATCCTATGTGTAATAACGTATAATGCCAATGTAGAGAGTGGCCCGCTCGAAATACAACCTTTAATTAATTATTTTAATGATTAACAGCGGCACAAACGTTCCTAAAACTTTAATTAAAGAAAACAAGACATGTTCGTACAACGAACGAGGCACAAACACTTTAAGCGCGCGCGGAATGAATCCTGCAAGTCAAACGATCGTAGATACTAATAGCAAATAAAATAAATATCCACAACAAGGTGTCAAAGTACACAACAACTGAAAATAAAACACCAAACCATAACTTACACGTGCAGGCGGCAGAGGGACAATGGCTGATCGTGGGCATCCAAGGTTGTTGCGGGGTGGGGGAGGTGAGGGAACGAACTCCGGGCTGATAGAAGGGATCAGATGATGTAAATGGTGACTTGTTTTGCAACTGGTGGCTGGGGGGCTCACGATGGAATCTTGGGGCAGACAGCAATGGACGGGATGCAGGATTGGCTCGGGAATAGGAAACATGGTGGCTTTGCGGTTGGGGAAGAGGTGGGAGGGCTCTGCTCCAAGGAAGAAATAGGAAATAAGGTGATTGTAGTGTTGGGGAAGAAGTGGGAGGGCTCGGCTTCAAGGAGGGAGATATGAATGAGGCTCGGTTTGATGATAATAGGGCTGGAGAGGGTTTCTGGATGGGTGAATGTCTGCGGCTAGTAGGAGAGGGCAGATTTTAGCGGGCTGAGTTGGGTCGGCGGCGTGAACGACGGGGTGAAGAAACCTATGTAGAAGGGGGGAACCCATGGGATCTGGGAGGCTTCAAATAAGGAATACATGAGGAGGGGAGAGTCGGAGTGGGGTTTTTTTACCTTGGAGTCGCACCAAGGCGAATTTTCGTCGTCGCACCAGGAAGAAAGAGACCGAACGGTTTGCAAAACAGCCACAAGCCTTCGATGCCCCCCTCCCCAAACCGCCTGCATGTATATATAACCCTAAGAATTATAACTGTTGCATAGCTGTAAAATCAACATAAGCACTCTAATCGGACAGCTCATACTGTTTGGGCCGATCGGGCGTCAAGTACAACTCAAAACATAAAAAGTAATATATGAAATCGACTCGGATCGACCATCCAGACGCAACCACGGACTTGGATCATCCTTCTGGGTAGCGGATCACCGCCTCCTGCTGGAATACACCTGTGTCGGATGTTGCGCGCCATCAGTTTTGGTTATGCCTTGTAAGAAAAGTGAGATTTTGTGAGATTGAGGGCGTACTTTGAGAGCTTATGTACGTGATGCAGATCAACGCGTAGGGTTTACGCGCCTGTCGGCTTTTTACTAGGAAACCCTAAATGCATGCGACAAATAATTAATTTTGTCAATTTTAGAGCGGGCGCAGTACTAAAAATTTACGCAACTTGGATTTTGAAAGCACAAAATTACTTCTTTAAAAAAATGAATTTTCTTAATTAAGGTTCGATTCAAATCCGGGGAAGGAAGCTCGCAACTTCGTTCCGTTCCCTTTGTCGCAGCAAAACGGAAATCGTGAACTCCAAATACGTTACCGTTTGGAGTTCTCGACGTAGCGTTCGCTGACAAAATTCGGGCGAAAACCCAGCAATGAGACTATTTTCCTACGAGAAATTATAGAGTCTCACACAAAGGAAGAGAGAAACAATTACCCACGGAAGAGACATCTTCCGTATTTCGAAGTCGATGGCGATCACGCGAGAAACTACTCGTCACCTTCGAACTCCGATCCGAGGTCGGCCGCTATCGCCTACGGATACCAAGGAATTAAATCACACCCTCACACAAGGTGGTTCCACGGAATTACTCAACAATGAAGAAGCCTCAAACTAACAACCTAAAGTTCACTCGTTCTTCACACCCGAAGTGGTTCCACGAAATCTCTATCACTCACGGTGGATCCACGAAATCTCTAAGCACTAACTCTAAATTAATCTAACTTCGTTATAATTCACGGGAGCCAAACATGACAACTATCCTAACACTCTCCACTCCACACGGAATAGGCAATAGCCAACATACTTCAATCATTCAACTTTTAACAAAGGGTGAACAGTAACATTAAGTTTACTGTTCACCTTCTCTGTTAGCGGAAGGCGGAAGGCCGACACAGCACACGCAGTAGCAACAGTAAACGAACAGAGGCAAATCCAAGCCAATTTCATCACCTACTCCTACAGGAAACTAGCAATGCTCTCAAACAGAGGCGAATCCAAGCAATCAAAACTCATAATAATTCATCCAGAATCTCTTCAACAACATTCTACCGTAGCTTCTAAACAAGAAATCAATCTTCATTAATTACAGGACTCACAAACTAGGAATCATACTCACAGCAGCTATACCCAATATATTTTCAACCTTCAGGAAACAAAGACAACATCAGATTTCGATTTTCACCAACACCTAACTTCTAACAGGAATTCACACAGCAACTCCATCAGAAAAGAAAACGGCAAGCGCACAATCGACTTCAGTATTTCGTTCATCACCAAAAAAAAAAAAAAAAATACAATCATACCCCCTTTTATAGGGTTACAACAGATCAGAAGAAGAAAGACACTGCACACGATCCGGCGGTTGTGGGAGGACGGCCATGGCGGAGCTCGTTCGTGGCCGCAGTGCATCGACGCGGAAACCGCCGAAGTAGAGGCAGCGGCGTGGTCCACGTGGTCGGAGGCTGCGGCGTCGTGGGCGACCGTGGCTCCAGCTCGAGTTGAGGCCGAGAATGGCGGAATCCCCAATGTGCGGAAGGCGGAGCAGGAGTGTGGGATCGGGAGAGAGGAGAGATGCACAGTAGTTCCTTTTACTGTTGACGTGGCTGCTGCTCTGAACCGGGTGGGATGAACCGCATTTCACTTTCATATATATATTTATATATTAATACATGTATATATAATATATATACATTATGTATATATAATATATATATATTATATACAGTTATGTATATATATATATATATATATATATATATATGAGTATGGTTATATATATACATAATAGAGAAAATCAAACAGTAGTAGCGGCTACGCGCGCAGGCGTGCAACAACATGACTTCGCACACAGCTGTGCATCAACTAAAATTGACAACATATAATTTGCAAAAATAAAATGCAATAAACATAAACTGAAAATGTGACGTCGGGCATTCTTCGGCGATCTGACCTAGGTTGGTCTCCACCAGTACGTTTTGTATTTGTTTATGATATACAGTGGAACCTTCAATCTGTGTTTTCGTGGACATTGTGCTCATCACTGATTCACGTAAAATCCTCACAGATTTAATTTTCTTGCAACATTTTATTTTGTGATCTCGACAACTGTGTTTGCTCTCGTTGCACGGTACACAGTTCTCCCAACATAACATGCATCATCTACTTTTGTTCCTTTATGGTGGAAATCTTTGTTTAAACTTATTTTGTTTCAGACCTTCATAAAATCCTACTGCTTCCTATATTTGTTTTTAACTTTTTGCACTGCCTTTAGTTGCTTGCCACAATACAGTATTTTTAGATATTATAATCAAATGAAGTTACCTAGCATTATCCGTTCATAAATCAAAATTTCTCTCGCAGGCTGGAGAAAAACGAAAGGAGGAAGAGATGATAGAAATTGAGGGTTCCTTTGGCAGAATTGAAGCTCTCAACAGTGAATTGGCTTCTCTCGAAAAAGAGCTATCTTCCCTTCGGAAATCCGGTGCCATTGACTCTTTTGGTCTTTACTTGTACGGCATCATACTGAGAGACAGAGGGAGGGAAAACCTTGCCATCACTGTCCTCGTCGAATCCGTCAACAGTTTCCCGTGGAATTGGAACGCCTGGCTGGAGCTCCAATCTCTTTGCACCACAACCGAAACTTTGAACAAATTGAATCTCAAACACCACTGGATGAAAGATTTCTTTCTTGCCAGTGCATATCAGGAGCTGAAGGCTCACGATGAGGCCTTAAAACGATACGAGAGCTTACAGGCGGTATTTCGCCGCAGCAATAATATACAAGCTCAGATCGCTACAGCTCTGTACGGTTTGAGGGAGCTCGATGAGGCTGAAGTGGTTTTCGAAGAAATTCTGAGGAATGATCCGTATCGGGTGAACACGATGGATGTTTACTCGAATCTTCTCTATGCTAAGGAGTGCTTTACTGCTCTTAGCTTCCTCGCTCACAAGATCTTTTTAACTGATAAATATCAGCCCGAATCTTGTTGCATTATCGCAAATTATTACAGTTTGAAGGGACAGCATGAGAAGGCTGTTTTGTATTTTAGGAGAGCTCTAAAACTCAACCGAAAGTATCTGTCCGCTTGGACTCTGATGGGTCATGAGTACGTGGAGATGAAGAACACTCCGGCTGCGATCGATGCTTACAGAAGAGCTGTTGATATAAATCCTCGCGATTATCGAGCCTGGTACGGTCTGGGGCAGACGTACGAGATGATGAGTATGCCGTTCTATGCGCTTTACTACTTTAAAAAAGCATCTTTCTTGCAGCCCAATGACGCCCGACTCTGGGTCGCTATGGCCCAGTGCTACCAAAGTGCACCACTTCAGATGCTAGAAGATGCAATCAAGTGTTATATGAAGGCTGTGAACTGCAACGAAAGGGAGGGAATTGCACTCCATGAGCTCGCAAAACTGCACTGTAATCTCGGTCACTCGGAAAAGGCGGCGTATTTCTATAAGAAAGATCTGGAGATGATGGATGCAGAAGAAAGGCAAGGTCCAAACATGATTGAAGCTCTCCTTTTCCTCACCAAGTACTTGAAAGCTGAGAAAAGATTTGAAGAAGCAGAGGTTTACTGCACTAGACTCTTGGATTACAGTGGCCCGGTGAGTCCAATCTTCTATTTTTCTAATTAGTTTTAAAGGAAATGCATTTCTGTAATGCAATATAGAATTTTTCTTTTTTTTTTGGCTTTCTTAGCTGAGCTTGCCTTTTTTCCCAGGAAAAAGAGACTGCAATGAGCCTTTTGAGAGGATTGAGGACTGCTCAGTCGGGTCCTCCTTCCTCATCTGGTCTCGAACAATTTATTACTCCATGAATGAGGACACCATAAACAGGTAGCTACCTTAACATTCACATTTCTAGTTTGGTATTGGACCAACTCTAGAAATTGTTTCTTCTCATCAACTAGAAAAGGAAATTCTAGAGCTTTAGGAGTGGGCAGAGTTTGGTTTGGTTCCAAGTAAATCTGTCTTTGGAACTGAACCAACCCTCAAAATAAAAAAAACAAACAAATAAAACCTGCAAAAAAGGAAACCAAAAGCAAAACTAATTCGATTTTAGTGTTGTTTTCGTTCATAATAATGAACTAAAAATTTGTTGATTTTGATTTATTTTATTTGGTTTGGTTCAGCTTGTTTGTTACATGTATCTATACTGTATATACATTCTCTTTTCCATTTTACTCCTTATAATTTTCACTTTTTACCACCAAAAAACTAGGAAGAGGAGAGGAGAACACAATATCAATTACCAAAATTTCCCCTACAAGTTAGCATAATTACAAGTTGCGCCCCTCTAATTTTTGAAACTACAAAAATCTCCCTTGTAAGTTTACATTTCATAACATTCATGCACAAAAATATCCTCTTTTAGTAAATTGTTTTTTTGTGTGTGTTGGGGGGGGGGGGGGGGGGGGGGGGGGGGGGGTGGGGGGGGGGGGGGGGGGAGTCTTGTTATGCATGGATATCACAAAATGTAAACTTACATGGGAGATTTTTGTAATTTCAAAAGTAAGAGGGGGTGTAAATGTAATTTTCAAACTCAGAGGGGAGGTCCCCTTAGATGACCCCGCATATATATAATAGTAGTTCATTTATGCATGCAAATATAAATCTAGTATAATCACTATTTTATATCAAAGTAAACTAAAATAAATCTATATATTACTAGCTGCACACCGAACCCAGTGGTGCGGGGCGACAGAATGTGACCATCGATCGATATCTCCCATGCAAAATTAGTCTTCACCGCACATATTTTGGGGGGCTTCGTCCGAACAACACATTCTATCTGCCCCGCACACTATGTTTGAGGGACCCTGTGAATGATATTTTTCATTAATGTTTTAGTTAGATTGTTCAAGGTACATCTTTCACTATCCGGATTCAGTTCGGTTCGGTTTTCCCGTTCACAAACCCAAACCAAACCAATTTGCAAATTTCCAAACCTCAGCCAAAACCAAGCGAAGCTCCAACCGGGTTTTTTTTCAACTCAATTTAGTTTTCCGGTTCAAGCAATCTCTTAGGAAACCCATTCCCCACTGAATGGCTAACTGAATGCATCTGCTCTTGCAATCTGCAGGAATTGTCACTCATCAAACACTGAAGTCATGGAGTTGTCTCCAAGCTGACTCAGGAAAGCTAAAAAAATTTTGGTGGCATTTTCATTTCATGAAAATGCTGAACCACGCCGACCCGAGCGCCGAAAACCCGCACGGAACAAAGGAGAGCGAAAAGATGACTGATGAAGTGCGAAGTACGGATGCCGGAGTTGTTGATTGATGCTTATTGCAGCTCATCAAGTTGTCCCCGGCACGGCATATGTTGATTATTTGCAGTTTTGTGAACTATATGTCAAGCATTTAAGATGAGTCATCATTCATTAATTATATTAGCTTACATTAATTATGATTGTTTTAATTTTTTTTAATCTAATAATAATTTTAAAAATATTTAAAGAAAAATATTTTATGGCAATTTGATAGTTCTATTGCTCGAATTCCCTACCGTGTTTTCAACCCTTATTCTCCTCCTATAGAAGATTTGTTTCCCATGATCGGGCATGTAGTTTCAACATTTCATTTATCGACCCGACCCTCCAAGTCTATGTCCACCCCCCCCCCCCCCCCCCACCTATTATATCCTCCTAGAGAAGATTTGTTGCCCATGATCGGGCACATAGTTTCAACGTTTCATTTATCGACCCCGACCCCCCCCCCCCCCCCCCCCCCAAGTCTATTTTCGACCCACACCTTTTCGGTCCAATTCCATTGGAACCCTTGTGCAGATAAAATAATGACCAGACTACCCTTTTCCAAACACCCTATGGTCATTTAGTTCCAACATTGCACCCAAAGTACTGCTTTTGTTGGTCAAATACAATTGTATGGTGGAATAGGTAGGTGCCTATCTTGTGCCCATACCACTATATTTTGAAGTTCAATCTGAGGAAATATTAATTTCATATTTTTGTAAGTTTGCGTAATTACAACTTACACCTCACTAATGTTCAAAATTACAAAAAAAAACTTTACTTAATGTTTACATTTCATAACATTTGTGCACAAAAGTACTCTGTTGGAGTAAATTTTCATTCACCATGAGGGTTTCATACATTTGATGTGATGCCATAACTTATAAATATTGTATGATGATTTAAAACTAGAATAAATAATATGAAATAGGAAAAAAAGATAAGAGAATGTTTTTAATGGGAGGTGGTCATTGTAGGATTGAAAGCCTACACACACACACCTTGTTCTACATTGAAGCTTTTCTTATTTGTGGTTGTTGTGCATGAATAAATGTTTGTTAATTCTTGAAGAAAAATTATTTCGATATTGCTAGATATTAATGTGCACTAGACAATAAAAAAACAAGGGGTCTGCCATGCCAGTTCGAGTGATCAGCTATATATAGGCAAAGGTTCTCCGCCGCCCAACATATAGACGGGCTTCCACACATATAGACATGCTTTGTTTGGGGGACTTATTTTCACCGGTCAAACGGTTACGACCGCATGAATCGGACCTTAATTAAGGTTCGGTTACGACCACATGAACCAGACCTTAATTAAGGTCCGGTTCATGCGATCGTAACCGCTAGACCGGTGAAAATAAGTCCCCCCAAACGGAGCCATAGTTTTTCGGTTTGGGGACTCGGACTATGATCGCCGCCTCATGATCATGTTCGCCTCATGAGCGTTCGTCAATCTCCCGATGTTATTTTGGGTCCGACAAGTGAGTTGTATCCCATGTGCAAGTTAATCCCAATTTGTTTTCTTGAAGGATTTCCGGATCCCTAAACATCTCCACGTGAAGTGGATCATTGGGGCTGATATGTTGAAAATTATGAAGTGAAAGTGGCGGCCTAAGCGACTTGTTCGCGCGGCTTGTGCGGACAGGACTGACGGTTAGCCAAGTCGGCGAAGGTGTTGCAGTCAGCTTGTTCTTTGCCGGCCTGAGCGGTCTGTTCGAGCTATTTGTTCGGACAGAAGTGGCGGCTAGCCAAGTCGCCTTGTGTTCAACAGGCAGTTTGTTCCCAGATGATAATCGGGCGGATAGCTTATCTATTCGCGGAGTTCGCCAAGACTGGCGAGGTGCGTACTCATATTGAGTTCGCGGAATCCGGGTTGCGGACTGGACTGGAGCTCGGGAGATCGGCATGGTGTGCGCCTTGGTCTTGCTCTGGTGGCGCGGTTGGTGGTAACCGTAGAGTCCGCCGGTTAGTGCGGACTGGTGCTGGAGTTCGCCGGTTAGTGCGGACTGGTGCCGGAGTTCGCCGGTTAGTGCGGACTGGTGCCGGAGTTCGCCGGTTAGTGCGGACTGGTGCCGGAGTGAGTTCGCCGGTTAGTGCGAACTGGTGCCGGAGTTTGTCGGTTAGTGCGAACTGACCCTTATATCTGCTGGTGTTGTGTTCGCACCAGGGATGGTCGGTGGTGTTTACTTGGTCTGGATCAGCACTAAGTCCAGGATTTCTCGGTCCGGGAGAACGCACGGTTAGCGCAGACTGCTTCTCTATCCGCCGAGCTCGGCAGCAGTCAGCCTTGTGATTTGGTTGCGGGCTCGGGGTGTGTGGACTGAAGTTGTGTCCGTAGGGGCGTGCAGACTGGAGCAGAGTTCGCAGGGATGCGCGGACTTGGCCGGTATCCACAGTGTCCGCCTGCATGGCGATCAAGTCTGGCATTGCTTTGGCGACAAGGCGGATTAGCTTGGTATCCAGATGTGGTGCGACGACCTCGACGGACTGGCTGTCTGGCCTAGTCGCGATGACAAAGTGGACTGGCATTGTATCCGTATTGTGCGGATAGGCTCAGTGCTTGCCGCAAGATAGGGTGGTGATCCTATCAGCTAGTGCGGTGATCACTCTCCTCTCCGCGCATATAAATAGGACCCCCTGTCACATCAACAGAATAACTGAATGGACAGTAAGTGAGCTTGGGTAGTTGTTGCGGACAAGGTTTTATATTCGCACAGTTTGGAGAGTTGATCAGTTTGTGCTGTGCAGGTTGTGCGGATAGCGTTGGAAAACCAGAGACTTGGTTCTGACTTCGGTCAGATATAGTGCAAACTCTGCGATTAGCAATCAGCAGTTAGCAGCTTGTCACGGTTTGCGGCTAGGTGGTCTTCTCTTCTGCAACTCTTTCCCCGTTCAATAAGTTGTCCGCTTCTGGTGGCTTGTTCAGTTCGGCGCAGCAGTTCGCGTGATTCTGGCGGCTAGGTGACTTGCAGATCTGCGAACAGAGTTAGTTCAACATTGAAATAACAGGTAGTCCGTGCGGCTAGATTGTTGTTTGGCGACTTAGCAGATTCAGCGGACTCCGTAGTGTAGCTCAGCAGAGCCGGTGGTTACTCCTTGAGTCCGCGGGGCTAGGTTCCTTACCTTGTATTTCTTCTGCTTCCATCGGGTACATCGGCGAATCATGTCTCGCCATGCATACATCGTCTTGTAAAGATTTTGATAGTACAAGATTTTCGTGCACTTCTGTTTGCATCTGGTTTACTTTGACTCGGATAAGTTGAGTGTTCCTGCGCCTAATTTCCCGTTTGTCGCATCTTATAAATTTTTACATGGTATCAGAGGGAACAAAGGCTTGAGCAGCGATCAACCGTCAGTTTGCTTTATTACTTCTGGGAGTCAAGTGAACCAGGGTTAGTGCAATGGAAAGAGGATTCACAAGAGGTCTTGGAATAGAGCTGTTTACATGACTAACTTCAAGAAGTGGATGAAAGTCATGTATGGAAAACTATCTTTTGGGCGAGCACCTTTGAAAGGTCGTCTGCGGAGATGAGAGTCAAAAGGTGGTTGTTGTTGCTGGCAATGCTGAAGCGGTGAAAGCTTGGAGGAAGACAAACGCGAAAGCAAAATTTACTCTCAAGCGGGCTATCTCGTCGGAACTTTTTGACCACATCATCGGATGTTGGTCGGCTACGGAGATTTGGACTTCCCTTAATGAGTTGTTCAATAGGAAGAATGTTGCTCGGCTACAATTCCTGGAGAATGAGTTGGCGAGAGCCACTCAAGGAGATTTGCCCATCAGCCGTCTTTGTTGGAGCTGGAGAACTTGCTGGCTTCGCAGAAGAGCTTAGCAAGTCAGATGGCTGGAGTCACCATCTCTGGAGGAGATGGTGAGGCGCTCTTCTCAGGGAAGAAAAGGTGTGGGACAAGAAGAATAAGTTTCTTGCTGGTGATGGTCCTTCTACTTCATATCAGCAAGAGAAGAGTGTACTC